>CAXDIG010000231.1:0-201873 GCA_963989225.1 Dromius quadrimaculatus | reverse complement strand
AGGAACATAGATTTTTCTTGGGATGTGTATCGACGGGCTTTCTGGGTTTTTTGGTAATTACGGAGTTGAGAGAGAATGAAGATTTTAAGGGTTTTTGGTAAATCAAAGAGGTTAAGAATTGTTTCGGAGGGATTTTTGGACGAAGATGGACTTTTTTGGTGATAGGTAAAATGACGCTTTTTCAAAACATTCACAGTCCGTTCAACTTGTTGCAACCTAGTGAACATTAATTTTTTACGAGGAGTAAGATGGGTGCTCCGGGTTACCCCTAGGTCCTGTAGTCGAACTGGAACAAAGAAAGGCAATTATAATAACCGGAAAGAAATTGAATAAAATATTTTATATAAAGAAGGATATATCTTCTAGCATACAATTTAAGAAATATATCTAGAAGAGCGATTAGTTTTACAGTACTTATTTACTCTAAATTATTCATTCATACAAATATGCAGATAAAACAGCTTCATTACAAAAAAAAATATGTTCTAAAATAAAGGATAGTAATAATGTAATCAAATCAAAATCAAATAATACATACTGTGCCTTGGAGTCTCTGTCTTTATCCGTTTTGGTGTTGATACATCATCTATCTGACTCCTGCGACTTTTCTTCGGAGTACGAATAGAAGACTCGCAGGAATCAATAGATGTAGTGGCAGCGATATCAGATGGTGCTTCCGGAACAAAGAGTTGCGAAGATAATACAGTAATAGGAGGATCTATCAGAATAATGTACAATTATTTATCTCATAATATGTTAGGATAGTAATAATGTAATCAAATTAAAATCAAAAAATACATACTGTGCCTTGGAGTCTCTGTCTTCATCCGTTTTGGTGTCGATACAACATCATCTATCTGACTCCTGAGTCTTTTCTTCGGAGTACGAATAAAAGACTCGCAGGAATCAATAGATGAAGTGGCAGCGACATCAGGTGGTACTTCCGGAACAAGGAGAAGCGAAGATGGTGCAGTAATAGGAGGATCTATCAGAATAATGTACAATTATTTATCTCATATGTTACAATGTTAGATATTTTTTTCAATAATCGATATTCAATAATGCTGATATTAGATAACTCATAAATACCTTTTAACGTAGAAAACAGTACCGCATTCTGGTTCAGGGCTTTCTTTTCCGGCGTTGCAAAATGATGATTTTCAAAATGCCGGAAGCAAACCCCGAACCCTCCTGGAGCATTTAGCTGCGATACTCTTTTCTCCATCAGATGATCGCATCCTAATATTTGCATCCATCTTCGGCGCTTCTCCTCATTCCGTGGAAAGCAAAACACAGGACTTCCTGGACCTTTCAACCCAAGGCAATTCGCTACGGCGCAACGCCTCAGCTATAAATAATTAAAAAGTTCACCATCACAACAACATTGGGAATATGAAGCAGATAATGATTAAAAAATAAATTTAATGACAAGTCAACCACGAAATACATGAAAAGGGATTGAAAAAGTAGTAAGTTATAGTTCTCAACATAACATATATAATAGAACAACGCAAATAAAAACTAAAATCAATTTATATATTCGTTTGACAGTCATTTTAATTCAATACCTATTAAATATATATTCAACATATTAAAATAATGCACTTACTTTTCTTGCTTCCATTCTATAACTTTGCTTAATTTTCAAACTTCGAAATTCAAACTTTCAAACAAGAACAACACAATTTTCACAATGGCGAGCGATCAGAGGGCGTTTTGTTGGTCATGCGCGTGATGCGTGTTTCTTTTCTGCGAGAACCTGTGGCGCTAACTAATGGTTGCGCCCAGTACCAAAACCTCTGTTCAAGGCCATACATTTAAGATTCACCCACATGGCGAAACCGATGGTCCAAACAAAACATCATCTAGTGCTGAATACATGAAGCCGTGGATGACAACTCCAGGGGAAGAAGACACCGATTCATTCGGGTCAGATGAAGAGTGGGACGGTCGAGTGTAGGGCGTTCAAGAGACGTCGGGCGGAAGTTCGAGAGATGGGCGCGTCAGTCAGTGGAAGTTAGAGTCGTAGTCGAATTACGTTGAAAATAAATTATTTATATTTTGTTAGTTCACCATGGATGAGATAGTGAAATTTTTCGAGAGTGATACGTAATTTTTGGTGCAGTCGACATAAAATTCGATTTTTCGGAACATATCGCTTTGCCAGAAAGCAAATTGATACTTTTGGGTAAATAAGGAACGTGCGGTGCAGTGAAAGTGAAGTGAGACCTATCCAAGTGATAATAAACATAAAAATAGATAAACAAAAGTTACGGTCATAGTAATATTTGACAGCAAGTTGAGTGACAGTTCTCCAAGGTAGCAGCGTGTTGAGCAAGTGCTATACAGGTGGGAGGAACGTTGAACCAAGGACTAAGTGTTGCCAACGATAGCAAAAATAAAATTGTAACCGAAACGAAGAAAAAGGAAAGGAGAAGAGAGAACTGAAACAGAAACTATTGAAGAGATGTAAGTAGACAAACAAAATATGGAGGAATTAAAACAGATGATGCAAACTATAATGACAAAAATGGAACAAAACACAAATGATTTAAAACAGGAGATAAGAGATATAAAATCAGAAATGAAGAGGAAAGAAGCTGTATGGGAAAAAGAAAAGAAAACTTTGGTAGATAGAATCGAAAGTCTAGAGACCAAATGTGAATTAGAAGAAAGGCGGAAGAAGAAAAATAATCTAGTTATAAAAGGATTGAGACCAACGCACAATCTGAAAGAGGGAGTGAAAAGACTACTCTCTGAACAGTTGCAAACTCAAGCAGAAACTGAAAACGTATACATGCGGAATAAAGGAGAAAAAATGAAATTATAATAGTAGAAATGGCAAACTGAGAGCGAAAGCAAAAAATCATGGCAGTAAAAAACAAATTACAAGGAACAAAAATAAACATCGAAAACGACTTAACATGGGAAGAAAGAAAAATTCAATGGGAAATAAGAAATATCGCCAGAGAAATGAAGGCAACCTGGAAAAAAGTCAAAATTGGATATCAAAAATCAACAAGTGATGAAGAAGTATTCGAATGGGCAAAAAACGAGAGAGGACTTGTACGAAAAGGGGGAGAAATAATATCAAAAAACTGCTTAAAATATAAGAAAACAGAAAAATGCAACACGGAGACGAACAAGCAAACAAAACGGACTATACGACTGGGAACATGGAATATTAGAAGCATAAGTGGAAAGGAAATAGAATTAGTAGATGAATTTGAAAAAGCGAGATTAGATATACTAGCCATCACCGAAACGAAAAAGAAAGGTAAAGGAATAACAAAATTGAATTATGATCACATACTAATATGTAGCGGAGTGGAAAACATGGATAGAGCTAGAGCGGGAGTTGAATGAATGATAAATAAAAAACGGGAACAATCAATAACAAACTGGAAATGCGTGAACGAAATATTACTAATAATTCAAATGGAAGACAAAGCAAATTTAAAGGCAAATATAATGATAGTGTATGCAATAAATGAGGATGAAAATAAAAAAAACAAAGATGAGTTTTGGGACAAAATGCAAACCGAATACGAAAAACTGAAAGAACCAGTATATGTCATGGGAGATTTTAACGCAAGAGTGGGAAATAAAAATAAGGGTGTTGAAGAAATAATAGGAAGACATGGAGAGTCGACTATAAATAACAATGGAAAGAGGCTCATCAATTTTTGCATTATGGATGGATTAATTATATTAAACACTTTATTTAAGCATAAAGAAATCCACAAATATACTAGGGAAGAAAGAAGCAGAGAAGAAAAGTCAATAAGAGATTATTTCTTATTGATACGCGACAAAGAAAAGAAGTGAAGGATGTAAGATTGAAACAAGGTAGTGAAATTGGTAGCGACCATTACCTGGTAATAGCGGTAGTCATAGCGTTAGGAAACGAGACAAAACATAATCAAAAGATCAATTCTAACAAAAAACAAACAGTAAAATTTAGAGTGGAAAAACTGAAAGATGGGCAGATAAAAGCAGAATATCAAAATTGCGTTAACAAATTAATAAAAGATGCACCCAAGCTAGATTTAAACAATATAGAAGAAATGTGGAATACATTCAAACACATACTAACAGAAGCAACAAGAAGATCATGCGGAATAGTCAAAAATTCACACAAGAGAAGACAAACACACTGGTGGAATGAAAAAATAAAAGAAGAAGTCAAGAAAAAAAAACAAAAATGGAAAAAATATATCAATACCAAAAAAGAGGAGGATTATGAAGATTATAAAAGACAGAGGAAGATAACGAAGACAGATATAATAAAATCAAAGGAGAGAACCTGGAAAGAATTTGGAAACAAAATTGAGGGAAACTTTAAGGAGAATCAAAAGTTATTCTACAGAACAATTAAGAACTGCAAGAAAGAAAAACATAACATTGAAACAGCTAGTAAACCAGCAAGGAGTCATAATAAAAGGAGACAAGGAAATCATGGAAAGATGGAAAGAACATTTTGAAGAATTATTGAAAGAAATACACGTTAACAATGTCAGTAGATAAGAAGGAAGTACAGAGCTGGAAAACACAGAAATAGTAAATCAAGAAAATATTTCAGAGGAAGAAATGAAGACAGTAATAAAAAAATTAAAAAACGGCAAAGCACCAGGTCACGACGGAATGAGAGGAAAACAATTGAAATATATGGGAGAGGAAGGAGAACAAATATTATTAATAATGATGAATAAAATATGGGAAATAGGGCAAATACCAAAAGACTGGGAAATGGCAATGATATTCCCAATACACAAGAAAGGAGACAATAGAATATGCAGTAATTACCGAGGAATATCACTGCTATGTACAGCTGCAAAAATTTATGAGGCAATATTAGAGAATAAATTGAGAAAATTAATAGAGACAAAGATGGAGAAAGCACAAAGTGGTTTTAGAAAAGGACACTCGACACAGGATCACATTTTTACCATGAGAAAACTAACAGAAAATACCATAAGAGAAGACAGTAAACTGTACATAGCATTTCTGGACCTGGAAAAAGCTTTTGACAGGGTGCCGAGGGAAAAGATGTGGGAAGTCTCAAAAATAAGACAGATTGACAAACAGCTAACACAAGCAGTAAAAAGTATCTATAAATAGACATCCAACTATGTTAGAACAGGAAATGATATTTCAAAGGAATTCATCACAACACAGGCACTAAGGCAAAGAGGAGCATTGAGCCCACTATTATTCATTATATACCTAGATAACATCTTAAAAAATATGAAAGACAAAACTAAAAAAATTGAAGTAGGACACCATAACTTAGAAAGGATTATGATAGCGGAGTGCGCCTTTGCAGATGACCTTGCAATACTTGCAAAAAGTGAAAAAGACTTACAACATAACATTAACTTGTGGAATGAGGAATTAGAAAAGCACAATATGACCATGAACATAGACAAAAAATATTAATGATGATAGCGAAAGAAGAAATAGCAACGGAGGTAAAAATAAATCAAAGAGAAATCGAACAGGTAGAAACATTCACATACTTAGGACACACATTGAACAACAAAGGTAACTTGGAGCAAGAAATAAACAACAGAATTGTAACAGCAAACAAAAGTTACTACGCAATGAACAAAATAATCCTGAGCAATAAGCAAGTGAAGAAAAAGACCAAAATGACACTATTCAAAGTATTATACAGACAAATACTGTTATATGGGAGTGAAACATGGACGACGAACCAGAGAACAAAGAGTAGAATACAAGTTGCGGAAATGAAATACCTGAGAGAAGTAGAAGGGGTAACAAGACTAGATAGAATAAGAAACGAAGATATACGAAAAAGGTTACAAATAGAGAGTATACATACTACCATGGAGAAAGAGCAACTTGCTTGGTACAGCCATCTTATAAGAATGCCAGATGATAGCCAAACAAAAATGGTATGGAAGGCTAAGACGACAAAAAAGAAGAGTAGAGGGAGACCACAGAAGACATGAGAAAATAATATACAAGAAATACTGAAAAAGAAGAATATCAGCTGTCAAGAAGCAAAAAAGAATAGCATCAAACAGTAAGAATAACAAAGGAAAGAACTCATCCCGACACCCGAAAGGGTAAAATGAGATTTATATATATATATATATATATATATATATATATATATATATATATATATATATATATATATATATATATATATATATATATATATATATATTATATATATATATATATATATATATATATATATATATATATATATATATATATATATATATTTATATATATATATATAGTTCACCATTTGTAGTTTTGTGAAGCCGTTGTCATCATAATCAACAATATAATCATATGCATTCATTCTGATTATTACTTAGTAAATAGATTTTTTCGATTCCATATATTTATTTTTATTTTGACGTTCCGACTTTCTATCCGGAAGTCTTCTTGAAAAAAAATGAAGCAAAAATAAACAAGGCAAGAAAGTATCTAGATAATTACAGATTTGTAATTATCTAGATACCTTCTTGCCTTGTTTATTTTTGTATTGTAACGTGCGAGAGTGTGGAAGCTCGTAGAGGTGACCTTGCATGGGTGGGGCCTTTCGTCCTCGTTACGTCGCGGTGCGCCGCAACAGATCACCCCTCCCGATGGGAGCCTCTAGCAATATTCCAGAAGTAGAGCATTCGAGAAATATATAGTTCTATATATAAAGGCAAGCCAAAGACTTGAGTAGTAGTATAATGGCGAATCTTGCACAGTGAATATCAAACAGTGAAGTGAAGTGAACAGTGTATATGAAAAGTTGAATATGAATATCATTAATATAAATATCTGCGATTGTATTTGAGTTAGTATTGAGTGATAAATAGATAAAATAGTGTTATTAGTGCTATCCAGAAGAATAAAACTTTTATTTCATTTCAAATTTTCAAATAGTGACTTTTATTTTAATTATAAACTATTTCTTGAAGCAATAAACATTACAGTATTATTTTTTCTGGAAAATACTTTCGGATTGAGAGTTGAAACGTCAAAATAAAATAAATATACAGAATTAAAACCAAAAAAATCTAATTATTATAATATAATTCTGAAAACATGTGTAGATCATTACTAAATAGTTATTGAATTGAATTAAACCTTTATTCGAACTATTTCGAGCATAAATCCTATCATAATTCCTACATAAACCGGGTATGCAACGAAACGCGGAACATTGGAGTTTAACATGAGATTTTCAAAGTGTGCGGATATAGCATTATAGTCCGTGAGACAGGGCATACATTTTTCGTTGATTACCGCTCAATTGAAACTTTGTGGGTGACTTAATTGTGATAAGTCCGACAGCTTTCACATTTGACGAAATTCTTGATTTGGGGGCGTTTTTCAGCGAGGGCTAATTGAAAATGTCAATTTCATGGAGTCTTGAAAATGTATTACCGTCATATTGATGTTTACACTAATCGAAAGATTTTTTGATCATAAAATGAAACATAATATTGTCCGATATGAATATTGGTGGCCAGTGGTGAGTCCGACAAGCCGCACCTGTCAAAAGTACGTTGGTATGAAGAGGGATTACCGCTAGTCTGAGACTTTAAGGGCGTGTTCAATAATTTTTTCTCCAAGATTTGGTCATTTGTCCGACAAATTTTCGGGGGCGTTTTCTCAGTCCGACACTGAAAATGTGTCAGGATTATAACAGTTCCTTCATCAATGACCGCTTGTCGTACCAAAACAGTCATGATTTGAAAACATATAATCTGTCCAAAAAACATATTGTCCGACAGAAATATTGGTTCTACTCGTCAGTCCGACAAGAAAACGCTCGCACATATATAACGCAGATTTTGACGTATTTAATATCAAGAGATAAGTAATGGACGTCGTTTATAAGCTAGTAATTAATAATTCATTAAAAAAATTATTGAAAAAAAGTAAAGTAGAAAATAGAAAAAGAAATATATTATTATGTTGCTAAGTTGGAACGTTACTCACTCTAATATTTTATCTCCGGGGGTTCCTAGTAGAATTAAATTGGTATCCGATGCCCCATTTCAATCTAAAATTAGGATTAGTGGTTCCCATTCAAGATTTCAAAGTGACTTTCTCCCCCGACTATAGGAAGGGAAGAGAAATATTTGAAATTATTCTTCAGCCATTCTCCTATTTGGTGCATATTTCTCCAGATATACTTCAAATATGCCATATCTCACATTCTCCACACAGACTTCAACTAAGCCAAGTTTCACATCACCTCGTGTGCGCGGTACAATGTTTTCTCTTCACGTCGGCGTCGTGATATTAAAATGAGATACCTGTATGTATTTTCAGCTTTCTGCAATCGATCATATAAACTTCAAGTATGCCAAATATCAATTTTTTTGTGCGTGCTATACGCTTGAAAAAAGATACAAAGCTTCTTCTTCACGTATTAATATATAGATTAGAATGGAACACCTGTATATAATTTTCGCTTTCTGCACATCTTCTCCATATAAATTCTGAGTATACCAAATCTCACACTCCTCCGTGTATGCAATATGCTTAAAAAGAGGTCGAAAATTTGCTCTCGACATATTAATATATGGATATCACAGTTGAAGGTGAATTTGAATGATATTTGAAGTGATTATCACAGTATACTGACTTTATATAACATATTTGATCCCAAAATAATATTAATATATTGGTGGACAAGCCTTTTCCTTAATATTTATAATCAATAATCATACTGACTTGATATGCATTTCATATGAACGCAGTCGCATTCATACAACATATTTTTGATTTTATGAAGTATTGCCCCACTTGAATTGTCGGACATGTATACAGTACTGTTCTAGACACTATTTGAAAAGAAAATGAAAAACATAGAGATGAGCGGTCATTGATGAAGAACTGTTATAGTCCTGTCACGTTTCCAGTGTCGGACTGAGAAAACGCCCCCGAAAATTTGTCGGACAAAATGACCAAATCATAGAAAAAAAATTATTGAACATGTCCTCAAAGTCTCAGACTAGCGGTAATCCGTTTTTATACCAACGTACTTTTGACAAGTGCGGCTTGTCGGATTCACCACTGGCCTCCAATAATCATGTCGGACAATATTATTTTTCATTTTATAATCAAAAAATCTTTCGATTAGTGTAAACATTAATATGACGGTAATACATTTTCAAGACTTTATGAAATTGACATGTTCAATTAGCTCTCGCTGAAAAACGCCCCCAAATCAAGAATTTCGTCAAATGTTAAAGCTGTCGGACTCATCACAATGAAGTCACTCACGAAGTTTCAAGCGGTAATCAACGAAAAATTTATGCCCTGTCTCACGGACTATTAGATATTCAAAAAATAAAATATGACATTATCGTCAAAAATCACGAATGGAACAAGCTTTCATCCTGACACTCCATTTCCGTGTTATAACAATATAATGAACATTAATGAAAAGTTGTTTGAAATCAATTCTGACTCATGAAATGTCCTCATTTAATGCAGTAGAATATCTGTAGCATCTAAAAAAAATTAACAATAGTAACACGGAACTGAACTGTCAGAGTGAAAGCTTGTTCCATTCGTTTTTTATTTCCATGGCTATCTGATTTTTGATGAAAATGTCATATTTTATTTGATAAATATCTAATGCTAAAGATATTCCACTGCATTGAACAAAGACTTTTCGTAATCGAAAATTTATTTTGAACAACTTTTTATTCTTATACTCTTGCTCTAAAATATTTTTTATTTCCATGGCTATCTGATTTTTGATGAAAATGTCATATTTTATTTGTTAAATATCCAATTCTTCAGATATTCTACTGCATTAAATGAAGACTTTTCGTGAGTAAAATTCCATTTCAAACAACGTTCCATTCCTGTACTTTGGCTCAAAAATATATAGGAGAGCCAATATCCGCACAATTTGAAAATCCCATGTTAAACTCTTATGTTCCGCGTTTCGTTGCATACCCTGTATATATATACAGACCAGTCCCTGACTCCTGACGGAAAGGCCATCAACAGCTTATCAGCCAAACATAAGTTTTTTTTATAGCCTCTATTTATATTATATCTATTTATCGATGATTTTAATCATCTTACCTCTTCGAAATGAGTAAAAGTATACCGACTGAAGCTTCTTTCATAAACAGTTGACTACATGAGTTGAGAATAAATGGTCAGCTGCATTGTGGAGAGGGGAATATGACTCAGTCCTTCGTATGAGCTTGTGAAAAGAAATACATGCATTGCAGTAATAGTACGCTGGAAGAAATTAGATAGGTGATTATTTACATGATGAAAACCATGAAAACGACAATCAGGTGCATGTGTAATTGTTGTGATGATATACAGTGCGCCCACATTATGAGGTGCTACCTTTGATATCTCGGGAACTATAGGAGATACGATCTTGGTTGAAAGAGACTCTTTGCTCAGCCGCTCTGTGCGAAAATATAAGATAACCATTTGAATGATACAGTGACTTCAAATACTGCATTTTAACATCGTACGGTTAACCATTTTAGATTTAATTTTTGGTACAGACGTTTGCAACCATAATGCAAGGAGCACAACTAGACTTTAGGCCAGTCTTAAGTACAAAATTTCAACATAATTTGTTCGACGGATTTCGAGATTTGCAAGGTACATATATGAATACGTACACATGTACCGATGTCAAGCCAAAAATAGTCAAAATGTATTCAGGGAAGCTCAAAACGGATATTTCCATCAAAATCTTGAAATGTGAACTTTGTCGGTAGAAAAGAACCTTTAAGAAACCCTCATCCCCTCAGGTAGACTTCCACTCATAAGTATTTTATTAAGGACATCTTGCCTCACAATAATTTTGCAAAAATTGGTTTCTTAAAATTGAAATGAGACAGTCTGTATATATTCTCAGCTTACTGCATTTCTTCATATAGATTCCAAGTATGCTAAATCTTATATTCTCTCGTGCGCGCAATATGCTCAAAAAGAGGTACAAAGCTTTCTTTTCACGTTTCAATATATGAATTAAAATGAGATACTTTGTATTTAATTTTCGCTTTTTGCACATTTTCTCCATATAAACTTCAAATCTCACATTCCTCCGTGCATGCAATATGACTAAAAAGGGGTCGAAAGTTTTTACGTACTTGTACAAAGTAACAAGTGAGTATTGTGAAACCGACAAAATTCACCTACCGAGATTTTGATGGGAATGTCCGTTTTGAGCATCCCTGAATCCATTTTGACTGTTTTTGGCTTGATGTCGGTACGTATGTTCGTGCGTGCGTGCGTGCGTGCGTGCGTGCGTTGCTACGTGTGTGCGTTCGTGCGTAGCTCGCAAATCTCAAAACTGGTTGAACGTATGATGTTGAAATTTTGTATTTAAGACTGGTATAGGGCCTAGTTGTGCACATCGCATTATGGTTCCAATCGTCTGTACCGGAAGTGCACTTTACTTGAAACTTTCTTCGAAGTTTTGTAATGAATCCAGAATGATCAACCGTAGGATGTTGAAATTCAGTATTTGAATTTGATGTTGTATCAGAATGGTCATCAGCTATTTTTGTGGGAATCGGCCAGGCCAGAAGTGTACTTTACTTGAAACTTTCTTTGAATTTTCTGCATAAATATAGAATGATCCGTCATAGCATATTGAAATTTTGTATAAAGAACTTCTATAACATCTTATTGTACATCTTGCATTATGATTGCGATCAGCCAAATCGGAAATGCACTTTACTTGAAACTTTTTTTTAATTTTTCGCAAAAATTCAGAATGATCAGCCATAGGATACTGGAATTTGGGCATTTGAAATTGCTGTAGCATCCTAATGGTCATCTTCTATTTTTGTAACAATCGGCTGAGCCAAAAGTATACTATATATGACAGACTTTTTGAATTTTCCGCATAAATTCTGAACAATCAGTCATAGAATATTTAAATTCTGTATAAGGCACTTTCATAATATCTAGTTGTACACTTTGCATTATGATTGCTATCGAATTAGCCGGAAGAGCACTTTATTTGGAGCATTTTTTGAATTTTCCGCATAAATCCAAAATTATTGAACGTAGATTGTTAGAATTCAGTATTTAGAACGATTATACCATCTAGATGCTCATATCCTATTTTAATTGTGATTCACCAAGCCAGAAGTGCACTTTGCTTGACAGTCTTTTGGAGTTTTTCGCATAAGTTCCAAACGATCAGGTGTAGAATATTCGAATTTGGTATTTCAGTCTCGTGTAGCATCTGAACAATTGCCTACTATTTCCATAAAAATTGACTGAACCGGAAGTGCACTACAGTAGGAATTGATTTTTTAATTTTGCGCATAGACCCAGATCTGTTGGCAGTCGTGGAATTTTGGAAATCAGTATTTAGGAATGTTGTAGTATAAGAATAATGGCCTACTGTTTCCATAGCAGCCGATCTGGCTGAAAGCGCATTTTACTTGACAGATTTTTAGCATCTCTTGGGTAAATTCAGAACGATAAACTGTGGAACGATGAGATTTTGTGTTTGATTATATAAATAATATGATGACACCTCCTTGAATTATTATTATCAGATCGCTGACTTTTATAATAACCTTGAACTCAGCGGAATTCGGTATGCTAAAAAACATGCTATTCTCAAAAGTAGAAAGACTAAGCACCCCTTAGTCAAAAACATGTTTTTCTTCAATTCAGCACGTTTTGAGATCAACTAAGCATATAAGTACTTTTACTTTAGAATTTAGGATTATTCTTGTGTTAACTGTAATCAATGTAACAACGCTTCTGTCTTGTAATAAACTTTTTGAAAACAAGTTTTAGAGCTTCAAAAATTCAAGTGGCGCAGTCGGTAGGATAGCACAAAAGATTGTTGATTCGAAAATTCTTAAGAACTCAATTCGTTCAAAATCAGCAACCGTCAGTTTTAACTGTTTAACGCCGCTATTCGAACAAAAATACCAATTTCTTAAGAAGAAACTCGCAAGCAGGAGGAGTAACCCAGAGCAGCACGAGTCGTCGTCATAGTCAGAACTCAACCTCCTGGACCTCAAGAATCCTGTTTAAAATCAGCTGAGCGAACATCAACTGAGAACAGCACCAGCTCCAACCACTGCATCATCGCCAAACGACAAGCAGCGGAACCAGCTGAATCAACTTCACAAGTCTCCACCAGCAGCCGAGCGGAAATCGTCTGGGAGCAGAAGTCACCAGCCCAATGATCAAAGAAATCTTAATTTCAATGTAAGTCAGTTTTACTCTATGAATTCTGGACTCAATTACTGAGCAACTTAATAATTCAACAATTACAAACATGCCGCAAGAGCAAGGAAGTATTTTTACATCTTTAAATAAAGACGTATTAAAATTGCTAGAATTAGCACCAAATTTCGATGGAGATGTCAAAACTCTGTCAAATTTCATAAACACTGTAGAAGATATGATTGCTTCAATTAATCAAACCAGTCCATCAGAAATCACCAAAAAATTACTATTGTTAACTTTAAAGAATGAAATAAACGGAAAAGCTGCACAAAGTCTTAACATAAGTAGTATAACTTCATGGCAAGAGTTAAAAGAATATTTACAACAAAACTTTTCGGACACACGTTCAGAACATACTCATGTATAAAATTAGTCATTTTAAACAGACAAGAGAATCAATTATAGAATATTTCAATGATCTATTCTTAATTTACAAGAGTAAAATCGAATATAGATACGAAAACGTAATCAGTAGAGTTATAGTTGAAAATTCAATTAAATATTATGTACAATGTTTCATAAACAATTGTAAAGATCCCTTTAGAAGTCAATTGTCAGCAAGGAATCCACAGAGACTCACAGAAATATTGAATTTAATCACGAATGATTTACAATACATTCATAATCAACAAAAATTAAATATGAGTTCTCCCATTCCTAAAAATTTGCCATCAAAGAACCAAATCCAATTCAACCAACAGAACAAAACTCCTTTTCCATTTCCTCAAAGCTCTCAAAGATCACCGAACAAACCCTTCTTAAGATCTTTTGCTCCAGAAGCCAATATTAGAAATGTCGCAAATACACGAACACCCAAACCTATGAGTGCACAAACTTAATTAACTCCCCGATTTTCTCCAAGACAAAACCAGTTATTTAACCAAAATTTAGAGAAGTTGGATGAGAATCAGGAAAACTCAGAATATTTAGATACAGAAATAGTCTCCGAAAATGAAAACGGCGAACGAAATTTCGAAAACGGAAATGAAAATTTTTTGGAACTCGACCCACCAGAATCGAATCCTTAACAAACAATTTGAGTAAATTACCTTCAATAAAAATAGGAGATTTTAAAATATTACTTGATACTGGTTCTACACAAAATTATATTCATTCAAAAATATTAAAACCAGATACAACTAAGTACCTTGAACATTTTATAATTCATACATGCAATGGAAAATCAACTGGCAATGAATTTCCTTTTTTTCAAATTCTAAAACTTCAATATAAAAGGCTATATTTATAATTTCCATAAAGATTTTGATGTATCATCAGGTATGCCAGGAATAAAATTCTTAAAATCCAAATTTAATTTTGAGAAAGAAGAAGTTACCTTTTTAAATAGATTTCAATGTAAATTCCAATATCTAAATCAACCAGAAAATATTAATTTAAATATAGAAATAACAAATCAAGTAATTCGTGACGAACACCTAACTAACCCAGAGCAAAGTGCATTGTCAAACTTTAAATAATTATAAGGATTTGATATTACAAGAAAACGAAAAATTAAGTTTCACTAATAAAATTAAACATCAAATTAAAACCACAGATAATATTCCTATCCACTCGAAACAATATAAATACCCGGAAATTTGAAAACAAGAGGCTCAAACACAAATAGAAAGATTAGAGAAAATATAATACAATATTCCTATTCACCATGGTCAGCCCCTATTAGGATTGTTCCAAAAAAAGCCGATGCTTCAGGTAAACGAAAATTCAGAGTTGTAATTGTATATCGTGAATTAAACGAGAAAACAATAGATGACAAATTCCCAGTCCCTGACATAACCGACATTTTGGACAAATTAGGAAAATCCAATAATTTCACAACTCTCGACTCCACATCTGGATTCCATCAAATTGAAGTCAATCCTGACGATATTCCTAAAACAGCATTTTCCACAAATTCCAGGCATTACGAATTCAAACGTATGCCTTTTGGTTTAAAAACGCACTTTCCACTTTTCAAAGATTGATGAATTTTGTTCTAAAAGATTTAATCAACAAAATTTTCTTTGTATACCTTGATGACATAATTATTTTGAGAACTTCATTACAAGAACATTTAAATAACATTCAAAAAGTTTCTCAAAAACTACGAGAGGCTAATTTGAAAATACAACTTGATAAAAGTGAATTTTTAAGGAAAGAAGTAGCATATTTAGGACATGTTATAACAAAGGATGGAATTAAGCCAAAACCTGATAAAATCCAAGCAATAATAAAATATCAGATCCCTAAAACTGCTGAAGAAATTAAATCATTTTTTGGCCTACTTGGCTATTATCGTAAATTCATTGATAATTTTGAAAAAATTACTAAGCCTCTTACTTCTTGTTTAGAGAGAAATCAAAAAATTGATATTAATAATATAGAGTATAAAAATTGTTTCGAAAAGTGCAAAACCCTTCTCTCCAATGATCCCATACTCCAATATCCGGACTTCACGAAAGACTTTATTTTGACAACAAATGCTAGCAATTATGCACTAGGCGCTGTACTCTCTCAAAGAGACAAAGATAACAAAGATCTCCTTATAGCCTATATTTCTAGAACTTCAAATGAACATGAAATAAATTATAGTACAATCGAAAAAGAACTATTAACATTTGTTTGGGCTACTAAACAATTGAGATCTTATCTTTTGGGATATAAGTTCATAATAATCACAGACCAACGTCCTCTCGTGAGGTTGAATTCATTAAAAGAGCCTAACCAGGAATTAATCCGTTGGAAACTCAAATTGGAACAATTCAATTATACAACAGAATATAAAAAAGGATGTCAAAATGTTGTAGCAGATGCACTATCTCGAATAAAACCAGGATTCGAAATTCGTTACCACAACTCTTTCTGAGTCAAAAATTCCATTAGTCCATTGTATATCCAAAGACATAAAATTAAGTAAAGGTTTTGCAGAACAAGTAAAATTTAAATATTCTTCCGAAAATTTTTATAACTTAGACAATAAAATATTAATTCAAAAAGAACCCATAATAATTTTACATTTGATAACGAAAAATTTCTGATATGCAAACCAGATATTCCAAGAATCAAAAAATGTTTACAGAAATTATTAGAATTTTGTATACAAAATGATATTATAGAATTAGATCTACCTCGTATATATTCTGGATTAGATAAGAAGCCTTGGCAAAAAATTCAAGATATAATAACAAATATCTTTGAAAATACTTCTATAATATTCAATATTTACAACAAACCCGGAGATCAAGAATTAAATTTAAATTCAGATAATAATATTATTATAGGTGTATCAGGTTCAAGGCAGGACTTAAACGAAACTATCTATTCCGACTCCGAAAGCCCCGTGAACTGATTAACATATTTAGACACATGTGCCACTTGTAAGAATCAAATCATTGTCAAGGAAACTGATGGTAAAAATGAAGTCGAAATTAGTAAATATTTCGATAACAGAGTCAAACGTTCACATCTGTATTTAAATAGAATTAATAGTCATGATACGACAAAGAATTTCATAAAGAATTATTTACAGCCTGGTATAATATACTATTGTTTGATTCCTGAAAAATTCCGATTATATTTTAACTCTGTACTTCAAACATACTTTCACCCCGGTCGTTATAGGTTAGTATCTTGTAAAAGCTCACGCACGGACATAGAAGACAGAGACAATCAACAATTAACAATTCAAAATTATCATGAGGGAAAAACCAACCACCGCGGCATCACAGAAACACATTCCAAATTGAAAACTTTATATTATTGGCCGAATATGATAAAAGATATTCAAAATAATATTAATAAATGCGACGTTTGTCTTATTACAAAATATGAAAGGAATCCAATCCAAATTCCAGATATTTTAACACCAACAGTTACACAACCTTTTGAAAAAGTACACATTAACATACTATCCTTAGAAAAAACAAAAATTTTAGCAATAGTGGATTCATTTTCAAAATTTGCAATGGCATATGTTTCGAAAGACAAAAATGCAATAACAATTTCAAATAAATTATTTGAATATTTTGTTTATTTTGTAATTCCCAAAGAAATTGTATCGGATAATGGATTAGAATTCAATAACAGAACACTTCAAAACTACCTTGCATTGAGAAAGATAGAAATTCATTATATTTCAGTGGATAATCCTTAAAAGTAATGGCATAGTTGAAAGATTTCACTCTTCATTAATTGAACACATGCGTATTATTAATCAAAATCCAAATATAAAAACATTAAAATTAAAGGAACGATTGAATTATGCATTACTCGCTTATAGCAATAGCATCCATTCTATTACAAAAAAAACACCTTTGGAAATAATCCACGGTCGAAATTATGAAACCCAATTAAAACAAGAGATATTGGTTGACGAATATTTACAAAAACACAAAGAAATATTAAAAGAGATAAATAAACAGGTCAAAATTAATATAGGCCTAGAAACAAATACCAATAACAACATAGAGTTTTAGAAGACGGTTCGAAACCTACAAGATTTTAAAGTTACAACTAATGAAATCTCGATTGAAAGTTGGGTTAAATTTTACAGATCGCTCCATCAAGGTACATGTAATGACGCTCTTTACTCTTACTTCGATTGCCTACATCCCTTTTTCGACATACACTTTACCTTAGAAGAGTTGAATACTAGTATTGCTAATTGTGGTAACAATAAAGCACCTAGGTTAGACGGGATCAACTACGACTTTTTCAAGAATTTGCCTGAAAATTGGACCCATTATTTGCTTAACTTATTTAACAACATTCTAGACAATGAAGATGTACCTGTAGGCTGGTCAAAAATAGAAATCTTTCTTATACATAAAAAAGGGGCTAAGGATAACCCAGAAAATTATAGAGGCATTGCTCTGATAAATAACATAACAAAAATCTTTACGAATTTGCTATATCTTCGTCTCCAAAGCTGGACCGAAGAAAACAAAATTATAGCTGAAAATCAAAACGGTTCCCGAAAAAAAAGGGGTACGATTGATAACATATTTTCTCTGTCTTCATTAATCAATTTACAGTTGAGGTTAAAAAGGGGTGAGGTTTATATAGCTTTTATAGATTTCAAGCGCGCCTTCGACACTATCTGTCACTCAAAAATGTGGGAAAAATTGTACACCTCTGGGGTGAGTTCAAAAATCATCAGAATTTTAAAGTCACTTTATTCCAATATGAATGTTTTTATCAAAAATAATAATACTATATCAGAGAGATCTATTCATTTAACTAAGGGTGTGCTCCAGAGTGACGTCTTATCACCGTTATTATTTGCATTGTTTATTAATGATTTGGAGAATTTCTATAGATGCAATAATCAGAGGGGTGTTAGCATTGACGGATATAATGATGTAATACTGTTAGCTTACGCAGACGATCTTGCAATTCTCAGCGATTCCGCAGTAAGTTTACAGAATAAACTAGATTTACTAGAAACATACTGCAAAAATAACTTCCTTACCGTAAACATAAGTAAAACTAAAATCTCACATTGTCACCAAGGACGTTCAAAGAGCAAAATGTATCTCTTTAAATACAATTACAACAAAATAGAAGTAGTAAAAAACTTTAATTATTTGGGTATCTTATTTTTAAGCTCGGGCAAATTCCTGGAGGAGTCTATTGATACTGGCAAAAAATCAGTGATGGCTACAGGCAAAGTTAATAACATATTATCCAAAGGCAAATCCCAGGGATGGCATGAGAAAAAGACATTATTTAATTCAATTATAAATGCAACTATGCTTTATGGTGCAGAAATTTGGGCACTAAAATATTACGAAAAATCAAAATCTTATCAACTTAAGTTTATTAAACAAATCCTTAGGTGCCCAAAAACCACCCCTAATTATATGATTCGTCTAGAAACGGAGACTCCTTACATTCTGCTTCAGTTATCAAAAAGAGTATTAAACTGGCTCTATAAAATAGATTTAATGGCAGAAGACAGGTACCCAAAATTAATACTTACTAGATTAAAAAATTTAGATAATATCAGCAATAAACCAGAATTTAATTGGTTTACTCCACTAAAAGAATTACTGTCAAATATAGGTAGTACTTTACTCCTGAATAATGATACAACACTAAGCAAATCAGAAATAAAAATTGCTCTAGACTCAATCAAAAATAATCTATTACAAAAAGACATAGAGTCACTTAATAATGGTAGGTACAATCTTCACTACAAAACTATTAAAACTTCGTATAACATTGAACCATATTTAATTAATAAGATGAACATTTACAAAGTGAGAATCATTGCTAGTCTCAGGTTATCTTCTAAACGTTTTGTTTCTATTTATTATAACAGTACTAGATATTACTTGGATACCTCACTACTTTGCACCATTTGTAACCTTCAAAGAGCTGAAAACTTACAGCATTTTCTCGTAGAATGCCCATTATATAAGCCCTACAGAGATTATTACATAGCATCATACTTTTCTCGCGATGATGCTCCCTTTCATGACCTATTACAGAACCTATCAAGCGAAAAAATTAATAATATCCTATTTTATGTCACTCGATGTTTGTTATTAAGAAGTTTTGCCTTAAACGAATGATTATCTTTTTCATCATGAGTAAACTTGTTGTTTGCATTTTTTTCCCTTTTTACATATTATATATTATATATAAAATAATACGCACGATATATTTATTTATAATTATCGATAAGAATGGCTCAATTATGTTTGTATAATGTTTGTTTGTCTATACCAACCTTTGTATATGGCATCAGCCATTGGATCAATTAAATTAAATAAAATAAATAAATATAGGCCTAGAAGAAACAAAACTATGCAGAGTCATAGGATGAAGAATTTGAGATCCCAGAACAAGCCTATGTCATTAATAATGAAAGGGGTCAAGTTAAAGACAACCAAGGTGAAAAACACAAATTATCTCAACTAAAGAAACCTCGTATTGTTACAGGATGATACCATTCGGGTTATCACAAATAATCCGTGATGACAAAAATACCGGAATTCACATCCTAGAGTTAGGAACTGTTCACATCCTGGTAAATACGCAAATTATAACCGTGAAAATATCTTTAAAAAATTTATTCGAACAATATAATTCATTAGAAAATAGCACAAAAATGTTATATACGAAATTGGATAATTATAAATTTTTTGATCAAATTGCGACTAATTGCTTGAGCATACTAAAGAAAAAATTATATTTGGAAACCTGAATATTCACATACCAAAAGGTGGAATAATTAATGGGTTAGGATCCATCATAAAAAGTATCACTGGAAATTCAGATAAAAGTGATAAAGAAAGATATGATTAAATTATAGAAAATTTGGATAGTAATCAAAAGACGATATCAAATAAATTGAGTGCCATGATTAAAATAAATAATAATATTACTGCCCAATTTAATGGAAAAATAAAAATTATAAATAAAAATTGCAATATTTTAAATAATAAATTAAACAATATAGAAAGAGATATTGGTGAGGTTTTGGATGAAATAGATATAATTAAGATTCAAAATTTAATTGACGAATTTGTGCAAGTTGCACAAGATTTCTATTTCTCATTATTACAATTAGAGGAAACTATAACTTTTTGTAAATTGAATATTTTACATTTTGGTATTATAAATCATAAAGAATTACTTTATGAATTGAATGAAATCAAAGATAGATTTGTGAGATCAGTAAAAACAAATAATTTACAGAACAATAACATTTTAAAAACGTACTGTTCTTACAAAGATCCTGACCTTATAGTCCTTATTGAAATCCCTTCTGTTACTCGTATTGAAGAGGCTATTCAAATAACTTCAATTCCAACAAAAATACAAAATGTTTATGAAACAGTTAATTTAATGAACGGAATGTATTCTAAAATTAATTGTAAAATAAGATTGTTAAATAAATGTACCCAATTGAATAATAATGGACATCATTGTTTGTCACAAAGCAGTGAATATGAGAAATGTATATAAAACGTTATTTGTTATGAAGATTTCCAATTTTGTGATTTTAATGAAATTTCTACAATTAATTCGATTGTAAAAATGAAAAATTCAAATATGAATGATCTCTTTTTTCCTAATAAGAAACAAACAAAATTTATTTGTAATAATAAAATAGAGATAAAAGAGTTGGAAGGTATTTATTATATAGGAAATTGTATCATGAATAATAGAATTAAATTATTGAATAATTTTGGAAATATTATAGAATTAAAAAGTAATATGACAAATTTACACTTAACTCGTAAAAAATGGAATTAAAAACATAATAGAATTCAAAATAAAGACAGAAAATAATAATCAGTTGGATTCTATATATAAAAATATTCATAATAATTATATTATGTCAAAAGTATTCACCTATATTACCTTTATTATTGTAATGATGGTTATAATTTTATATTTTATAGAGAAATATAAATGCAAAGGCTATTTCAAGATAAATAGAAAACCAAATAAGAATGAAATTAAATTAAATCAGATAAATTAGTAGAAGTGAATATCATTTTAGCTTTTCCTCTTAAGGGTGGAGGAATAATATAATGACACCTCCTTAAATTAATATTATTAGATCGCTGACTTTTATAATAACCTTCAACTCAGCGAAATTCAGTATTCTAAAAGACATGTTATTCTCAAAAGTAGAAAGACTAAATACCCCATAGTCAAAAACATGTTTTTCTTTAATTTAGCACGTTTTGAGATAAACTTTGCATATTAAATACTTTTAGTTTAGAATTCAGGATTATTCTTGTGTTAACTGTTATCAATGTAACAACGCTTCTGTATTGTAATAAACTTTAAACTTTTTAAAAACAAGTTTTAGAGTTTCAATAATTTAATTTATATATGATCAAACACAAAATCACATCGTATCATATATATATATATATATATATATATATATATATATATATATATATATATATATATATATATATATATATATATATATATATATATATATCCAATGATGTACAAGTTAGTAACGTGATGTTCACGTCAAATTTTTTCTGGATGTATAAATATAAGTATAGAAGATTTGATAATCATTGTATACAGAGCAAGAAACTATTTTTATATATTTTTTACAAGATATCTTTTTTGCATATAGATTAAATATCATCTTTTCAAGAGTAATATACCAGAGTGATCCGTACCCATCACACCACCATAGCAACGCTGCCAGGGTATATAATATCTTTTGATTAGGACCATACTAAAGCACATCTGTTGATGAATATGTCATCATGAATTGAAGCAAATATGAATGTGATATTAAATTCTCAGTTTCCTTATTTGAAGTTATCGTTAGTCACATATTTATCAAAAGGTTAAACTCAAATAGATCAAAATACATGAGATAATTTCTGTAGTATTGATACCATTTGACAGTTCGCATCATGATCAAATACAGAGGATATCCGCTTCTCTATATTTCTACATTTTGATTGCTGGGTCTATGGGCAGGTAGATATTCACTTATATTTTCTCATTTATCAGTGAGATAGTTTTTGTATTCAGATGATCCAACAGTAAATGAATCACGGCATCAACTAGTACATACGTAAGTTTATTTACTACAAATCAATTATTATAGGAATTGCTTAGAATAGATGGAAATTTGAACTGAGAATATTGAAAGAATGAAGGAAGTTGACGATAACGATGTGAGCGAATGAAATCTATCTACATTATAAATTCCTACTAGAAACTGGTAATACACAACTCTCGACCTAACGACTGCCAAAAGTAAAGCAAGGAATTGTGTGCTAAATTATTCCTTCAGAAAAGCATCCGCGCGATTCGAAACAGATTTGAGACCTCCACGAATGATTATAGTCCCAGTCTGTTGCACTACTCACTATGGTATTGGCGCTGAAAGTACTCCTTTACTCTGAATTACACTTCGATAATTCTCAATTCTGAACTTTGGAAAAAATTATCATCAATTCTATGTTGACAAGGAAGTAATGAATATCAATTCCTTGCAATATAAATAATCAAAGGATCATCTTGATTTTTGGCAGTTCATGATTTAGTTAAAAAATTCCGCAAATTACTATCTCTTACAATCATTGAGCTCAAAATGAAGAAGTTTTGGTGAATCTACGAAACAGCAGTTTTCAATTAGTAAGTACTAGTTTCAAGTTGTGACTATTTCAAACATGACCTGTGCAGGTACAAACTCAAAACAAACTTTTACTCCTAATTGTTCAGTTATTGACTGACGGGAGGTCATGTGCTGTATCCTGAAATAATAATTTGATCTTTATCGAAGATATATAAAAATTTGGTGCAATTACCTCTAAAACTACAGATTCAAGAATATGAGTAGCGGGTGGTCATCTGTTGGCCTGAATTGATTCAAAGAACCAAAATTCAATTACCTACAGTACTAACATCGAAAATCGCATGTCAATATCCTGTTTAACTCGCAACATATTGAAATAAATAGTTACTACACTAAAATGGGTACTTATTTGAAATGTGAGGAATAAAATTTAGCTACTGACATGTTGCTCAATCTATGCAGCAATTTCCAGATCTCAACTTCAACTATGCATAAAAAAAATCTGACTTGAACATCACGTGACTTACTTGTACATCATTGGATATTATATATATATATATATATATATATATATATATATATATATATATATATATATATATATATATATATATATATATATATATATATATATATATATATATATATGTTATGAAGTTTATTGGGTAGTCAGTCTTTAATTATTCAAAAATTCTCATTTATTTCAATAATCCAAGCTTTCACCAATAATTTTTGGCTTCTTCAGGGGACTAAAGTAATGTCAACAATAAGACAGTTGAATCAAATGAACATGTAAAAACGGATAAACTTCAACTTACAGAAAAATAGAGAATTTGTTACAAAAATTTCGTCTGACGTCTTTTTTTTTGTACAATTGTTTTCCCATTGCATACACATGTCGCCATCTATGTAGCAGATTCGCACTAATTTTGTAAAATAGTACGTTCGGATGACACTTGATTGAAGCGCTAACTTGGGGAGTCGGCGCGTCTGGTTCTTCCTCGCTCTCTTGCGTCGGAGCTATTGTTGCAGACGGTTATTTTTGAGTAGTCTTGTGATTTTTCTTGTTGTTCTAAATTTTGTGATTATTTTATTTAATTAAAATCAGTGTTATGATTTTTATTATTTTTCTAGTGATTTCGTTTGAGGCGACCCGCGTGGTTAACCTTTTGTTTTCCAAATTTATTTCTTTCATCCTTAATTATTTGTTAGTTTTTTGTGCTCAAAACCTTTTTACTATCTTGAATTTTTTCTACAAAATTAATATTTTTGTTCTAAATTTATTTTTTTATATACTTATACACTCGAAGTAATGAAACCTACGAGATTTGTGGCTATCTTCGTTCCTCCCTTTACCTTTCCTCACCTAAGTATGTGTGCTGTATGAATGATTAGTGAAAGTGGTTGATAATACATAATTCAACTATATTTTGGATCCAACGCGTTGCGGATTTGTCATTCAACAACTCGTAGTTTAGTTTCTTATGTTGTTTTTGTAGTTTTTTTTTGTTTCCAAAGCTTAAAATATTTTGTTGTGGGCTTTAGTTCCCGTTTTTAAGCTGGAAAATCCTACGAGTTTGTGAAGATTGATCCAATTTTTTTAGTAACGAACCACGTTCGTAAATTTATCGACTCGTCGCTAATAAATCCTTTTTCTTGTCCTGCTAGACTTTGTATTTTCTGTGTTTTTTCTTCTCTTTAATGCTCAGCGTAGTTTTTTTACTTTGCAAATTTTTAGTGCACTATTTCAAATCAGACAAATAAATAACATACTGATTATTTTATTTAACTTTAACTAAATTTACAGTTTATTAGTTTTTTTAATTGAATCTAAATTTATTCATTCAAGTTTAACGCTTCACGTTTGAAGAGAGCTCTCGAATTTTTTTATAGGAACCTCCTGTTTCAGTTGAATTGAATACTGGTTGGGTTGTTTGTTTTCAGTGTAGACTGCTAGGAATCTTAGGGACCAGTGGCCACTTGAGACTAGTTTTTGACCAACTTCAAATTAAGAAAAACATCAACACGTCTACGAATTTAAGAAGAACATTAATATCTCCCGAAGTTGACGACCAAGCGCACGGCCAACCTTAACACCTTCAAGGACCGTTGGGTATTTATCAAAGCCCTATAAGACGCAAGATCAACTTTACTTAATTCAGGGAACGTTCTTGTCTAACGTTGTTTTTGTGGCTATCAATTCGACATCTATCTTCTCTGCCGATACTAGTCTTGAGTTCCGCCTGAAGAGGACATTTAGCTAGTTTTTGTAACGTAATTTTGAACGTCTGTGACGTGCTCTCCAGTTCCCTTTTGGCTGTTGCAGTGAGATTTCTTTTGTATAATAGCTTCAATCATTTTCGTGAGTTACAAATTTTTTTGAATTATAACTTTTGGAATTCTTTGCTTGAAATTAATAATAATTTTATTTATAATTGATTTCGACGTCTATGCTTTATTTCTTTTTTGCTGTCGCTATTGTCTCCCAGAATAGTACCTTTTTCTCCTTTGATCGTTTCCTGGGAGTGGCGCCCATTTCCTATTTTTCAGGTAAAATATTTCTGGTGCCCTTATTAATAGCTAGCCTGGGTCTTCACTTTCAAGATAGGATATTCCATAACTTTAATTTAGTGTCAATCAGCAGTACATCAAGTTTTTGCCACCAAATAGTGAAGAAACATTACCTTTTTTAATTTCCTACTGCCACCTTGGAAATAGGAAAAGGTACAAATTAATTATCACAAACATTCAGAAAACTAACAACAACTGAACAAGAATAAACCAACCATAAAAAATCATCAAAAACCATCAAAAACTCTTGAAAAATCAATAAATAAAAAAGGATGGAGGAATAGAATAACTGACGATGATAAAAATATAAAAATATATTCTTCGCAACATGTGAGGAAATATAATAATAATATAATCAAGTGTTCATATTCATGACACTCCATGTTTATTTATTTTTTGAATTTCAAAGAATTTATTCATTTGTTGATTATTCATTTATTTATCTATCAAATCCTACACATGTTGCGAAGAATATATTCTTATATTTTTATCATCGTCAGTTATTTTATTCCTCCATCCTTTTTTATTTATTGATTTTTCAAGAGTTTTTGATGGTTTTTTATGTTTTTTTATGGTTGGTTTACTCTTGTCCAATATGTATATATATATATATATATATATATATATATATTTATATATATATATATATATATATATATATATATATATATATATATATACATATATATATATATAAAGTGCACTTCCGACACGGTGCATCTCAGACAAAATAAGATATGAGCATCTAGACGGTATAATCGTCCTAAATACTGAATTCTAACAATCTACGTTTAATCGTTTTGGATTTATGCGCAAAATTCAAAAAATGTTCCGTATAAAGTGCTCTTCCGGCTTATTCGAAAGCAATTATAATGCAAAGTGTACAATTAGATGTTATAAAAGTGCCTAATACAAAATTCAGATATTCTACGACTAATTGTTTAGAATTTTTGCGGAAAATTCAAAAAGTCTGTCATATGAAGTGCACTTCCGGCTCAGCCGATTGTTACAAAAATAGAAGATGTCCATTAAGATGCCACAGAAATTTCAGATGCTAAATTCCTGTATCCTACGGCTGATCATTCTGGATTTATGCGGAAAATTGAAAAAAAGTCTCAAGTAAAGTGCACTTCCGGCTCAGCCGATCGCAATCATAAGGCAAGATGTACAATAAGATGATATACAGGTGCCTAATACAGAATTTTGATATGTTATGGCTAATCGTTCTAGATTTATGCAAAAAATTCAACAAAAGTTTCAAGTAAAGTGCACTTCTGGCTTGGCCGTTCCATACAAAAATAGCAGATGACCATTCTGATACAACATTGAGTTTAAATACTGAATTTCAACATCCGACGGTTAATCAATCTGGATTTATTGGAAAAATTCGAAAAAAGTTTCAAGTAAAGTGTATAGACGATTGAAACCATAATGCGAGGTGAACAGCTAGATCCTATACCAGTCTTAAATACAAAATTTCAACATTATACGTTCAACCAGTTTTGAGATTTTCGAGTTACGCACGCACGAACATACGTACCGACATCAAGCCAAAAATAGTCAAAATGGATTCAGGAATGCTCAAAGCGGATATTTCCATCAAAATCTCGATGGGTGAACTTTGTCGGTTTCACAATACTTACTTGTTACTTTGTACAAGTAAGTAAAAATCAATTAGTTTGTGCAGATTTACGAGACAGCAGAAACTCGGCGTCCAGCAAACCAGACAGCCAAAGTGAATACAATAGCGTATTTAATTTTTTTTTTTTGCAAAAAAGAACCAGAAATGATAATTGTGTATCATGGATGCCGTTTGTATTTCTTAATCTATTATTATGTCAAATTGTAGAAGATTTGTATATGTGTTCATTCTAGTGTTTCATTTGCTGTGAACGTGTTACCACAGAAAATGTGGAAGTCATATTGAAAAATCAATCAATAAAATAAGTCATATCTCGTAGTATTAGTTTACTGTTAATGTGATCGCAATAAATACACAGTTTTTTACAAAAATGTCAACTTGATAGAAAAAAATTAAATGAAACAATCTCAACGGCAACTAAGATTTAGAATCGCAATGTTTTAGAAATAAATAGATGAAATTTTGTGATCTTGAATTCTTTCGTGATGATCGCCTAGAAAACGTGTGCACCGCGGCCGCAAGTTCTTGCTTGAAAACAACTGAAATAACAACTTTATGATTTTGATAGGCGAATTACTATTTTGTGATTGCTTAATAGTAAGTGAATCCATAAAACTAAATAGATAATACAGTTCCAAAGATACTACTGGAAAGCGCATCTTCAACCTTATATCCGTGTGAATAAAAGTATTAAACGTGAAATTCATGGACGGAATTAGGAGGAATGAAACCAGTGGCAAAGGACTAGTTATTATCGAACAGTTTTACTCACTTGATGATCTGGACGAGCTATCCCACTTTCATATCTACAGGGCTTATCTCCTGGGAAAATAATATGTATATTGAGTTTCCTGGCATCATTTTGTATAAATATGGTGAAATCGTTGAGCCTTAATGGCAACAGCGTAGGATATGTGAATTCTGCTCACTATTTGGCAATAGTTGAACCTGCTGATAAAAAAGTTGTTGTGTTTAATATAATATGACAGATACAGCCAGATATTTGATGTCCCATCGTCACTTGAATTTTGCAATTTTGTATTTTTCTCCTAGAATATTGCTTCTTGCTGATTTCAATATAAAAGTTCCATTGGAGATATCAGGTAATGGTAAAACTACATCTGTAATTCTCCTAGATAGCACTAGTATTTACAATGTCAGCTGGTAGTCATTTTAATCTTAAGGGATCATTTTGTACTCATCTACTGTACTTAGTATCTTCATGAAGTTGGAACAGTGGGCTGTTCTTGTTGATAATTGATGCGATTCAGTTCGGTCGGTTCTTGATGTATTCTTTTATCACATGCAGTCATATCAAACTATAATTCATTCATTTATTTATCTAATCCAATCCAACACGACATATGTCCCAATTACAACATGATTGATACTAGTTTACAAAATTAATCCGACGAATAAGCGTAGACAATTAATAATCATTGAAAATAATTTATAATATGATATAAATGTATAACTAATGAATATTTGTATCAAAATAAATACTCAACTCTCTCCTAAAGATACTGAATGAGTTTGAGAACACATCTAATGTAGCGGGAATACTTTTAAAAAGAGTACACATCTGTCGTAATGGTGATCTTATTCCATAATTAGTACGTATCTTGTTACAGTAGAAGACTATTTCATTTCTGAAATTGATACGAGAAACATTAATTGGTAGTTTAGAAAGATTAGCGCCGTCATGAACAAGATTGTTTGATATTTTGTACAAAAATAAACATGACTGTATTTTTCTACGATTTTCAAGTGAAACCATATCAATTTTCAGTAATAAATCACAGTAAGGACGATTAAAATTCTGATAGCATTGGTGCTTTCTGAAATAGCAATATTTCACAAAATGTTTTTGCACGGATTCAACTAGAGAGATATATTTTATGTAGATATAGGGTCCCATACTTGAAAATAATATTCCAATTTTGAACGTACAAAAGATTCATATAGCCTCTTCAAAGTGGTTAAATTATGAAACTGTTTCGTAACTCTTATAACAAAGTCTAATGTCTTGTATGATGCTTTTACGACATATTCGATATGTTTATTGGAATTAATTCGTCATTAAAAAGCACTACAAGGTCTTCAAACTGGTAAACACGGTCACGATATGAATTTTTCATCACATACAAAAAAGTATAAGCAACTTTTCCCACAAGATAGCTATTTATCTTACATTTGCTAAAATTGAAGAATAACTTGCATTTTTGAAACCAAACGAGTAAATTTATATCTTCTTGCAATAATGAACAGTCATTAGCTGAATTAATCTTCCTACAAATTTTCAGTTTGTCTGCGTAGAGCAATACTTCAAAATGTTAAACTACCTTAGTGATGTCATTAATAAACAAGATAAAACGTGAGGGCCGAGTTTAAAGCCCTGCGAGACCCTGACGTGGCAAAAAGTAGTGCAGAAATAGAATTATTGATATGTTAAGCAGATCTACGATATTCAAGATAAGAATTTATCAGTGCTATTAGATCTGGAGAAAGATTGAAATTATTAAAAAGCTTTTGCAGAAGTACAGAGTGATTACCAGTATCAAATGCCTTTTTAAAATCTGTATAAACAACATTCACTTGTGAGCTATGGAATGAATTTAAAGTACACTCTGTGAAATAATATAATAACATCATGTTACAAATCATAATTGAAGAATGTTTTTCTTCCATAACTAATGAGTTTCATAACATGCCAATCAAAATTGACAGTGAGATATTTTTTTTTATTTTTTAGCGGTATATCAACATTTTTCGATGATTATGGAACAGAAGGTAGAACAGATACTGTCACTCTTACACTTTTACGTGGTATGCAACCTGGATCTATATTGAGTTATGTTGCAAGATCTGACAACAACGGAACGCTATCAATGCACGACAACCAAGACAAAGTTCTCTTCAAAATGGATCTATGGTAAGACTACCACATGACTCTCCAATAATAATAATTAATAGAAGTCCCTATTGTAGGTTCCAGCATGATATCCTACATTTAGATAGCGATATTGAGGATGAAATGGGTGACAATTTACCGAATTTTGGAGTTATTCGTTATTACTGATTTTATTTAGGTAATTTATGACCATCTGCACCGCTCTAGCTTACATATTGAGTTTCACTTGAACAAAAAATGTGGAATCGAAATAATGACAGCAATGTTTATGTCACATTTGACTTTTGAGTTCAATTAAGCGACACTTGAAATTCAAGCGACAGCAGTGCAACTGGCTATTACTCTTTTAAATTTATCTTTGGGTAGAACAAAAGTGTGTTATGCCATTTCAAGTTGAAGGGTTCAAGAAAAACTTCTTTATTATGTTCAGTTATAGAGTTAACAGCGAAAGACACGAATCGAACACGAATCACTTAGTTCATATCTTAGAGAGAAAAAATCTGCAAATATTCGATAAACTTACAATTCCAGGACCATGCGAATCTTATTGACATACTCCGTCTATATTCTTCCAAATAACATGTAGGCAATCATGAATGAAATTATATATATCACTTACCATAATTGATACATGAGTAACAAATTTATTGTTTCCTCGAATGTGTCGCATTGAGGCTGATTTTTTTATGGTGAATGGACACATTGATCAAAACAATTGATAAAATCTCCATCTCAAACTACGTTTTATCAATTTTGATACTGTTTTTCTTGTATAATGTGTGAAGCAGCAAAGAAGCTTACAATTACACAGATAAACAAGAGAAATTGAGTTTTTGTACCAACCTATAACACATGCAAGAAGAGGTTTGAACTTTCCTTCTCTTCCCTATTGAACCTGACGACTCAACTCCTTCTCTACTTCATCAATCATCAACTCAATTTTTCCTTCTCTCTTCACGTCATAACAAATTTTAGATTAATCATAAGCACTCCTCAATTAGAATTTCTTTGAGAAATCTACATTTTCGAGCCTATTCTTCCGCAAACAATATTCCATATATATACATATATATATAGATATGTATATATATATATATATATATATATATATATATATATATATATATATATATATATGTATATATATATATACATATATATATATATATATATATATATATATATATATATATATATATATATATATATATATATATATATATATTTATATATATATATATATGATCAAGATGGAGAGTTAATTGCTGACGTGAGTATAAGTGATGCTATCTTATAGCATTGTTCATGAAATACTTTTGGAACTTAGCATGCGTTGACTCCACTGTATTGTTTCGGACAGTTTCGTACAGTTAACGTGAAGCAATATTGTTGAAGTGTATTTCCAATGTTGAATTCAAGTGGTTTATCAATATAAAGGGATAATTGGTTTTATAAAAGGTTAAAGCTGTGCTGAGTTAATTATAGGAGATCGGAAAGGCAGGAAAGGAGCTACAAAACGGTGTTGTTCTAGAATATGTCAAAGTGACAGTCGTTCAAAATCATTACGAGAGGATTGTATGTACTATTTACTTCACATATCGACAGAAAAAAGCACAAATTTTTTGTAAAGTGCACATAAACAATCGTTCTGAGTGTGTAAATTGAGTTTCGTGGATGAAATCATATCGACGTGAAGATTTCAAACTCTGGATCACGTAAAAAAGGACACATACATTTTTTCTCTTGATTTTCATCGTGGCACTGGGCTCACATAAGCTAAAACGCACTGAATATCAAAGAAAAAATTGAAAATTGAGATATTTTCTATCATACGAAGATTGTACATTTTACATTTTGTGGATACACAATCGCTTGACATTTGCGATGAATACTATCACAGAGCTGATTTATTTCCAGTTGTCATTCTACAAATGATAATTTTAGGATATTAAATAATTTAAGAAACGTATAAAATAAGTGTTAACCTAGTATTGTTGTCTTAAATAACAAATAACAATATTTCAACAATTTTAACAAACTTATGAGAGACGTTTAAAAAAAGAATATAGCTAAACGTTGGATATTCAGAAAGTCTCCCTGCATTCAGCGAGAGAGAACGAGCGATAGGAGACCTGCTAATATCGGTATGCTTTTTCTCTGTCAGACTCTATTCCTTCACTTTTCTAATACTGACTATGCTAAATAGACCTCGCTCGCGGTGCAGCGATAAATTCTGCACCTCAAGCGTCGACGTTCGTTTCAAATATATAGCAGAGTGGCCCGCGAGGCACGCCCGTATTTCTGGTTGCATAAATAGATAAAATACGCTCTTTCTCCAATTTTATAATGAAAATTTGTGGAACAAAATGAAGTATTCAATAAACCATTATTTTAATTTTATTTACGTAATTTCTAATATTTTTATAGGGTGTGCAGTGCACACTCTGCACATATGGACTGCACGCCACTGCTTTGGCCCTTTTGTTGCTGCTTATTGAGACGAAACGCATGCTAAGCTTTAAAAATATTCGATGAACAATGCTATTATATCATCATCGAATCGTATAGTAAATGAATCATAAATACACATACATATCGTGACTTATTTGAATGTCTCATACAATTTCCTTCTATAGGTTTCTTTTAAACATCCGTGACTGGAAAATGATGCTGTTCCATCAATTTTTGCTCCTGATCAATTAACGTTGAATATGTCTTATGACGGTATTACGATGATTCCTGATGAAAAAACTGTATACATTCTGAGCATAGACCCTCAGATCGTTTCTAGTGATGATATTCCGCACAGTTCTGTAATTTACAATGCCCAGGTTATTTCTGACAATGACATTCATAATGATGGCAGTGATTTTATTCCGTTGGGTCCTAATAACGAAATCCAGCACATATCTGACGACAATATTACGCTATTGAATACCAATAATAATATATCTAACATTGAAGAACGACAATCTCCGAAAGGGTAATCTATTATCAATGATATTAACAATATTCCCTTAATTGAGCATTTTAAAGCTATACCAAAGAATTGGAATGTGTGCACATTTCCTGGAGATTCAAAATGCATAATGATATCTCATACCCGATGTTTCAAATGTTTTTCCCAATATGCTAATAAGAAAAATGTATTTGAATTAACAGTGGATGAAGTATTATTCACTTATAAATTTACTTTTCCATGTGAAGATCATTCTTCCGCTATTATATTGTTCACAATAACTTATTATATTAGAGATTAAAAATAAGACAATACACTCATCAAGAAAATTAAAATAATCTATACATTCTGCAGAATTTTATTCAATAAAAGAAACTTTTGACTTTGAATTCTGTATATCTGACGTTTCAAATAAATATACAGAATTCGAAATCAAAAGTCGTTTTTAAAAATTGAAAAATACATACCTACTGTAAAGAAAAAATTGTCAGAACTATCCAATCAATAAATTTCAATAGTTGAGACTATCTGAGATAATACAATGTATATTCAGTGAAATTAAAAGATTTCATCATGTCCGATTTGGCGTGAAATGCTTCATAAAATCATATTTTACTGTTAGAATAATGCATAATATTACTGTTATTCCAATGATGAGCTATAACAAATTTTTGACTTTAGAACAATTTTCATTACTCATAATAATGATTCAATGAAAATTTTAGAAAATATTTATTTACTACAAATTTTGATTTTTGTGTAATAATTCCAATACAAAGTGAGAATAAAACTCAAATATGGAATATAAGATGACCTGTCGTTATTTTATTGTCAGTATTTTGAATATTATTGAATATTGAACGATATTTGTTAATAAATTTGGTGGTATTAAATTATATATTTGATTATTCAATTAATTCATTGAGATGATCAGTAAATCCATTCGTTACTTGTATGTATGCCAAATTAACCTCGTCAATGCCACCGCATAAATTCATTTTTTCAAATGTAGTTGATATTCATGATAACTCATGCATTTTGTATCTCCAGAAAATGTGCATACATTCCAATTCTTCGGTATGGCTTTGAAACGCTCAACCAAGAGAATATTGTAATGTTCTTTCGGAGATTGTTGTTCTCCAATGTTAGATATATCATTATTTTTATTCAATAGCGTAATATTGTCGTCAGATATGTGCTGGATTTCGTTATTAGGACCTAACGGAATAAAATCACTGCCATCATAATGAATGTCATTGTCAGAAATAACCTGCGCATTGCAAATTACAGAGCTGTATGGAATATCATCACTGGAAACGATCTGTGGGTCCATGCTCGGAATGTATACAGTTTTTTCAGCAGGAATCATCGTAATATCCAACGTTAATTGATCAGAAACAAAAATCGATGGAACAGCATCATTTTTCAGTCGCGGATGTTTCAAATAAACCTATAGAAAAAAATTGTATGAGACATTTAGATAAGTCACGATATATATGTATGTGTATCTATGATTTATTTACTATACGATTCAATGAAAATATAATAAGATAGCATTACTCATACTCACGTCAGCAATTAACTTTCCATCTTAATCAAATTGACGATAATTTTTGATAATACCATCGGTTTTGAAATACCAAGTGACTAATGATCCGGTTACCGGAGGAATAAGATATTTTCATTCTTCCGGTTATTTTTTTTTTATTTTTGCGCACAAAACAATAGCCTGTATTTTATCCGTCATTCAATTAAATGTTAGTGGAGATAGTTGATCGTGATAAAATTGATCTTCTGAAGTCGTTCCTGGTATATCTGATAGAATTTAATTAATCTTTTTAGAACTCATTTGAATACATGCGTAAGTAAATTGATAAAATGAACTTATTGACCTGCTTTTCAATTTTTCAGAAAACGTCGATCTGTCATTCCGTTTATATTCAAAAAATCATGTACTTCAATAATTCAGTCCAATAAAGAATTCAATTCATGTCAACAGCTATATTCCACTACGAAAGCAAGGAAAACTGTTGTGAAAGAGAACTCTCATTAAAAACTTCCAAAAATTGATTGATAAATACTCAAAACTGAAAAGAAGCATAGGTTGTGATTATTTTTATGTATGGCATCATTTGGAATGTTCGGGACTCAAGAGATTGACAGAAGAATTATGGATGCATGATAAATGTGAGTTTTAATAAATAACGTAATTGATGCAAATATAATTTGAGACATTTGACATTGTTTTCATGAATTCTGACTTGGAGGTAATTTTGAATTTCCATAATAAATGAATAACTCTCGGGATTACTATCCATTTTATGATGTTCAAATACTTTCCAATTATATTTTATTCACTTTGGATACTTCAAAGTGAATATAGCTAGTATAAAAGTATCAAAGCATGGTTCAAGAGAATTTTGGAAAGATATGATATAACCTTCGAGGGTATACCGTATTTATAATTGCAGAATTGGACAGTTTTCTAGCCGGATGAATAAAAATATATTATTCATCCGGTTACCGGAAATATTTGAAAAAATATTTTTTTTCGGTCGCCGGATGGATAGATGCAGCCTTCGAAATATCGCTTACATATGTATCTGATATTTGTTAACTTCTCATTACCTGGGATCACAGCTTGCAATTTTTTAAATAATTCTTCATTATTCGGGACTTTAAAACTGAAAATTTCAGTTCAAGATTTTTTCGCCCCGTTTTACATCGTGGTACGATGCAACAATTAGGCATATCCAATTAATTATAACTATATAATCCAAGAAAAATCCTGAACTGTTTTTATTGCAGCAAAAGAACAGACAATATTCAAAAAAGTGACAGATGATATTTTAATATTTTTTCATCTGAAGATCGCTGCTTCCTAGATCAACTTTTTGCATACCCTGCTCGATCGTAGCAGCCTTTCTCGGAGCAAATGATAACTAAATTTAGCTTCAATAAGAGTCACTACGCAATAATGGTACTGGATGCTAGTGTCGAGATCTGTGTATTAGACCGTGCTAGTGGCATATTTAGAATTATTGAGGAATATGCTTGACATGATTTTAGAAGATATGCCACTGATAGCTAAAAGAGATACTTATTTCCAGTAAGATGGAGCACCAACTCACAGCTATCGTCAAGTAACAAATTATTTTAACGAACAAATCCCAAACCAATGGATTGACACTCATGGTCCCATTCCGTGACCGGCACGATTTCCAGACCTTAGTCCTTAGGACTTATTTTCATTGGGCTACAGCAGATTGAAATACTGAGTTTCAATTTATACGGCTAATCTTTTCGAATTCGTGCGAGAAATTCTAGAAGACTCTCAAGTAAAGTGCACTTCCGGCTCAAGCGATCTCGATGAAAATAGGATCGGAGCATTTAGCTGGTACAATCGGCTCAAATACTGAATTCCAGCGTTCTACGTGCAATAGTTTTGGATTATGCAAAAAATTCAAAGAATGTTTTGAGAAAAGTGCACTTCCGGTAGAAACGATTGCAATCATAACGCAAAGTACACAACTGAATGTTGCAGGAGGGCTTTATACGGAATTCCAATATTCTACGACTGATTGTTCTGAATTTATTCGGAAAATTCAAAAAGTCTGTTGTATAAAGTACACCTCCGGTTCAGCCGATTGGTACAAAAATAGAAGATGAGATGACCATTTAGAGATGCTACAGCAATTTCAAATACTGAATTTCAGTATCCCACGGCGGATCATTATGGTATTACGCGAAAAATTGGAAAAAAGTTTCAAGTGAAGTGCATCCGGTACAGACGATTGCACCTCTAATGCGAAGTGCACATTATGACTCTATACCATCACAAAAAGAAAAATTCCAGAGTTAAAAGGACCAGAGGAAACTTTCACAAAAATGTAGCTGTTTCTAACAACATTTGGAAGAAACTTTCCGGTTTTTCGAACGAAATTATCTCAATATCTTGTAGTTAGGATAATTTATCAGAAATTTTCAACTCCGCGAGTAGGATTCCCCTATCTTTCTGAATCAAATGGGAGATTTGATTCCTCAATGTGTGAGAAAGCTCTTGCATTGAGGTAATATCCATTTTTAGTATGTAACTAGCACTTCTAAAGTATGTAATCACATTTGATTTAGATTAATTTCCAAATTATATCAGAACGTAGTTAATCTCAACTTTTTGGAGGATATTTTTTTTTATGAGAATATGGTGAAGTAGAAAGATTCATTTTATATTTGTTCTAAAGAAGGAAATTTCCACTTTCGTCGTGTGTGGTCCTGTGTGCGAATTGAAACTAGTATGATTGGCGCGCAATTATAATAGTGGTGCTTGGTGCTCTCATCGTACTGAGAGAAACCCTGGCGAGAATTAGATCTGTTTTCTGATTTCATCATACCGTATAACATGCTTGAACCTAATTTTATGTGATATGGATAATACATTTGAAAATGTTTTATTCGTGAGAATGAAATATGGTCGGATCAAGAAGTGGGTGAAATTATCTGGGGCGACAATCACAGCAGATACCGTAGAAAATAAAGGTATGTTGCTATATTATCATTGATTATAGCTCAGTGGAAATTAGCTGAATTTATAAACCGGAAATCGTATGGTCGAATCAAGTTTCGGACAAAAAATCTGTATTATTTTCACTGAATTATAATCTACTCTGTGGCGTACTCTCTACGGGAACCACTGGTAACCGCACTCCATGACTAAGAAAATATCAATCAATCCAATCAATGTGCACTGACATGATTGTCTGCTACACTCGTATCGGGTAGAAGGAGTGATAATGATTCATTCAAATTATTTATTTATGATTATATTCCAAACCGAAAATAATTTTGCAATAAATATCTGGTGGGCAATGAATTATCACAAGGATAGGGGTATATTTTTGTTGATTGAGGATTCTCTCTATGAAATAAAATAGCCTATGCACACTCTACACGTTTGTCGTCCTGCAGAATAGGATTAAATTTTTTTTGTGTAAAATCATATTTATTTTAGATAGTTCATTGATCCAAATTTCTCTTTTAACACAATTGATTTGGAATTTGTTCCTACTGATCGTTGATATTGCTTCATCATTGGAATTAGTATGAAATCTGAACGTCTCTTCTCCCTGAGGTGGCCTTTATGTAATAATTGAACGACTCCCAATTTCAATTTCTATGTGCATGTGGTTAAGTATCTTGATTTTTCATACATTAATTCAGGATCATCAACCCTGATCATAAACATATACTTCTGCCCCTCCAAAATTATTTTGATCAATTTTTCTCTAGTTCGCCAGTATTTTGACATACCTAATAAAGGAATAATTAAGTACTATGATAAACATCGCTACCAAATAGATAGCGATGTGCTGGTAGACTTTATATGGCTTAGTCCGAAAGGTTTAACTGTACAAATAAAATTGAAAGATGAAAATTACGCAAGTCCAACTCCTACCTTCGTGTCAGGTTCATCGACTCCCACTATAAATTCTGAAAATAATTCTTTTTTGGATCTAACAACAACCACATCTCCATGTGTTGTATCAACGGATCCTTTATCTAGCTACGAAGTAATATTTTTCATTATAAAAAAAAAATATAGCATCTTGAAATTTGGTTTTTCAAGGAATTTGAACATTGTCTGAGAAGTGCTGCCGAGGGACGCTGCAGTCTAGTTGGGCATTCGGTAAATGGTACCTTAATCTGAGTATTCCAATTGGGCATTTCAATCCCTTACAATGCAGATATCGGATTTACCTGTGTCAAGTACCTATCCGCCTCCATGACTGTATGATTATAATATTTGCAAAATATTCATACATTTTACATTTCCCATAACATTTATTTTGTAACTTCGCCTACTCCTAAGATTATGTACTGACTGGTCATTTTCGTAATTGTATGTATAGCTTCAAGAGTTGAAAAGTTCTAGAAAAAATTGCATTCAAATTGGTAGCATTGCTTTCATCAACAAATGAAAGTGGAGAAAGAATAATATTTGTGTTTCATCAGTTACTTAATATCCAGTGATCATGGAAATAAATCGCATAGTTAGTGAAAAGGGAAAAGAATTGATAGTTATTGACAATTTAAAATTTCGCGTATTTTCAACAACAAACAACAGAATGAAGTGGTGTTGTACAAATAAAAATTATCGATGTACCGCTAAAGTATATACAAATCGCGAGTTCAAAATAATAAACAGTGACTTGGTTCATAATCACAAAGAAGAATTAAACATTGAACGGCAGGCGCTAAGTGATATTGTCGAAAGAAAAGCAGTCTCCGACCTTACCGAAAACCATCCAAGCTGATTCGTTTGGTGTTTGAAAGAAATTAATAGTATCATAACTTTAGAGTCTCGTATTATGATTGAAATTTGATGGAATACAAATGAAATCAGTTCGAACTCACTATCTTATAAAGAGAAAAATACAGGTGAAGAAATGCTCAACTGGAAAAGCTTATTACGCCTACCCTTTCGGTTGTAAGGGATTATCTCAGGTACAATGCCTCACTCGGATACAGCCCCAAAGGAAGAGTAATTCTAAATGAATATAATGAAACTAAGCAATTAGGTATCGCAAGCAGAAAGAAATTAACTAATATAACTGTAGCAATGATGATTGAAAAGTACGGCAACTATCCTAAAAAAGAAATAAAGTTAAATTATGCCAAAGCGATAGTTGATATTATAACGTGAACTTTTAGTGAAGGATTCAATAGTTCTAAAAATATAAACAAATAGGAATCTAATCCAAAGTCACTCAAATTCCGTAACTCTAGCTCAGTGATAACGATCAGTTACGAAATCCCAGGGCCGGATTGGGTAAAGTGAGGCTAGCTTTTCCAAAATAATGAATAAAAATGAATGTGGTAAAACTACTGTTTGGGCGCCACACAGTTGAAATTTCGTCCCCAGGCTACAACTGCGAAAATGCATGAAATAAGGTATTGTGGGACAAAGGTAAATGGGAAGGCTATTTCCCGATGAGTCTGTCAGCGTTGATCTTATGGCTGACCATAAAAATAATTATTTAAATACTCTAACACAACAACCTACCGTATCCTGAAGCTGAAATATAAATAATTGGGATAGGCAATTTGCAATCACAAAAACAAGTTATTAGGATTCACGTAATAATGTGAATATAATTTAATAAAGAAAATATGAAATTGATAATGAAATCAATGATCAAAATTTAAGACTTAAAAAGTACCAGAAAAATAGAGATAGTAAATGCGCCTGACCATAGAGTACTCGACGCACGTATTTACTTCAAACATACTAAAAAACAGGTAACAACGCCTATACGGATACCTAAAGAGATAATAAAACTGTAACGGGCCCTTCCTCGATCGATGCCGACTCACAGAAACGTATTCCGCATATAGCGTAGTGAATAAGAGAAAGAAAACAAATTGTCGAGCGCTCTACGCAACGCGTAATAAAATAAATGTAATGATATATAGGTAACAAATGGTGCAAACTAAAATAATATCAAAGAAATGGGAGCTAGTTTAACCACGCTTGAGTGGTAACAAATTGAAAGAAATATGATAATCTAAATATATTTAAATCCTGCAATAAGCTACAGGCGAGCAGCAAATAGTGAAAAAAGAACAATAAAATATAAAAGGGGCAGTATTTGATATGTCCACTTAGCTGGATTTCCGGTAGTTGTTGGAATTGACAGATGATGGCTTCTTGCACCAAGATTGACGCATCGGACTAATTATTCTCCGGGCGGACAATAACCAGCAGGTGTAGGAGAAATGATGACGTCACAGTGAAGATGGAAAGCTTGGTCAGAAGGCCAGTGCCTGGATGGATTTCGGCACCTTTGAGTCGAACCAAGACGAGATTTCAACTTGTTTGATCGCTGGTGGTAGGCGATAATCAAATTTTTGTGATAATAATCCCCCTGTGATTGGGGTGCTTCCAAAATAGCAAAATTAACGCACTAAACTCGCACAAAACACTAACTTTGCAAGCGACTTGCCTTTAATTCTTTTGATCCCTTGCGGATTACACTACGGTAATAAAACAAGAATGAAAGGTCAAAATTCACTAAAACTCAATTCACTTTGATCGTCTCGACTTCTAGTTCGTAACTGATTTGTTTCTCCCAGGGTAAAAATCTACTTAATTTCAAAAAATCCCTGGTTCTGTTATGACTCTGTCAACGACCACTCGTAGCAGAGACGCCGTGACCGATATCGTGCGTATCACCGAGACAAGGGTTTGTAACTTGATATGACTACAGCTAACGTCAACAAAAAATAAAATATTGGGTAATAATTATTAATTGCATTTTAAAACAACAAAAAGCGAATAGTGAATAAAAAAAAGTGGAGTATTCCATTTAATTTAGAATTTCAGAGATTAAGAATCAGAAGGGATGAAAAAATCTGAAAACTGAGAATAAAACGTAACAATATTTTCAAGTGCCATGACGAGGCGGGAGAAACGGGATACGTGAGTTTTAAAATTTATCCTAACTTTTTTTGTGTGAATACCCGCCTTAATAGCTCATTTAACAGACTTATGTCCGGTTGCATGAACGTGCATTAACTAAAGAGTTCCTCAAAAATGAACAATACCAAATCAAATATATTCGTCAAATCAGTTGCTTAGCATTGCTGTCAAAAATTTGATTTGATATTGTTCATTTTTGAAGAACTGTTTAGTTAATAAACGTTCATGCAACCGAGCATAAGACTTTCATAATGTAGACATTTGTTAAAATAGACTGTTGTAATATTGAAAAAGACAGCTTTATTAATCAACTTCTTCAATCTATTGTAGAAGTTATTCTTCGATCCAGAGGGTAGAACTGGTTTTCTGGAGACAAGATTGCGAACAGTAAATAGAGGGTCGTCAAGTCATACATTAATGAAAACTGAGAATACACAAATAGCAGAAACAGATACTCAAGAAAGTATTGAGAGTCTTCATAATTTCGAAGACTCTGTTAATTTCTTGAAAAACGCCTGTGTCAAAACTCAGAAGAAAGAGATATTTGAATTTATGTTGGCAACTTTCAAGCATCATAAAACAATAAATAATATATTGGATATTCACCCAAGATTTGAAGATACTCCAGGACTGGTAAGTGGTAATTCACAGTGTATAAAATTGAGAGAAGATTTATTGCACTTTCAGTACCTGTTTAAAAAATTAAGTATTTACAAAAACGGATTTAAAAGGATTATGTATATCCCTATTTATTCACTAGACCTCGAAGATCATGTAACGTGTCTACTTTTTTGAATTTTTTATGTAGTCTTTTGTGCAAGTTCTAGACTCACTCTGCTGCTTCCAAATGGCAATGAATCATATCTCTTTCCCCTTCTTCTATTAGAATGAATGAATTATGCTACGATTATTTATTCCTACCATAAAAGAAATTCATTTACAGATATCTCAAGATTTCCATCTTCTATATCCAAAAGCTAGTAGAATAGAATTAAAACTCCCTCTTCTACGGGACAAAACTCTAAAAAATTTCTCTTCTGAAATATCCAAAGAGTTGCCGTGAGGTAAACCATTACATTTGTTTTTCCTTCAATCTCAGAGAGAATATCTATGAAAGTAAGGGAGCTGGTGGCAGAATTTTCATATGATTTCATGAATGAGATCGAAAAGTATAGAGACGTGATAATAAAAAGCCAGAAAAACTATTTCAGTCATCAAGGCTTTGCTGAGCTTTTAATTCAGTCAATCGAAAATGCAATAGAAAAATATATGCCTTTATTCTGTCAGCCATTTATTTCAGAGAGTACTTGTTGAATAAATGTAGTCGGCTGAAATCTATTTGTCTGCATTTTCCTAAAATTTAATTTCCTGGAATAATTTCTGATATATTGAAAATTAAGTGATTTATTGTGGATGTATCTCGTATCAGAAGTTTTGCAAGGTAATAGGAGTTAATAAAACAAGCTCCAGTCACCTGTATATTGCTGCAATGAAGGAGATGAATTTTCAAAAATTGATTAAAAAAAATGCTTCTTTATTATATATAGAAAAATCATATTCTTACACGAATATTCGATAAGGATGGCCGTGTTTGGAATAATAGTTATGATACTTTCAAGAAAATATTGACAATTTTTGAAGGATTGCCGTTTTCTTGTTTCCAATATATATTTATATTCCACGAAACATAATCTTAAAATTGGACCATAAAAATTAGTACAATGATATTTAATTCGAGACACTGTCCCTTATAGATATACTCATCATTATATTTGTACAAATATTCTTTGTGAGATTTCACAGGAAAAATCACCACTGCGTGGATGCTTCTAGTATCATATTTCTTCATATGATATTTCTTTTTGTTTTGATGCAGATTGAGATGCAAATACCAATATTTTGATAGCTCTCCTGCATTTACTTCCGCCAACAGCTAGAGGTCGAGGGAGTGTCAAGAAAGAATCAACGTCCTCTGCACTAGAAAAATTGATTGTTTAGTATCCCGTAAGTTAGCTGTCAATCCATTACTGATGTGATCAACTAATATCTAATTTTTCGTAGATTATTCTTTCACTCGAAGATTATGTCAGGAGTCGCAAAACAACACAACCATATTTGATAGCAGTTGGCCCCAATAAAGAAGCTATTTCAGATTATTATATTGTGGTGGATGATAATTCACTATTATGTGACTCTAAAACATCATTAGCCGCTTTCGATGAACTATTCCAGAGTCATTCTGTTCTTCGCACCAAATATGATATTCATCTGAAGTCATTCTGGTCTTTTATAGAAAATAAAGTTGTTGGGATTGAAAGTCAGGAAGGACTCATTCTAACTCCTGGTGAGCGAGAGATAAGAACAAAAATATTTAACGCCTAAATGTATAAGTTATTTCTTCAACTAAAATATAAACTCATATTTCATGTTCCGCACATTATAAAAACAACATAGTGTTTGTTTGTTTCAAATGCAAGACAAAATTCTATCATATTCTGTATTTATTGAAACATTTGAGAATAGTACATGCATTAACGAAATTGAATGATTTAGAATTGATTTAGTAGATTTAGAAGACATTTATATAAATTTGAGTGAGTAAAAAGTCTTGGGAATTCAGTCAATATTTCTGTTTCAATTTCTTTCCTACTTCACAGTTTTGGCTGTACCTTAGTCATCTTCAGAAGCGCTACAATTTAATTTTCTTTTATTACTAATTATTTATGCTAATTTTATCGGAAATACTTACAAAAGAACTATGTTGTGAAAAATCAAAATTATTAAAAATATACATTGAAATGTGATATCGAGTTGGTAAAATAGCGGAAAAAAATTTTTTTTGCCTTTGTCAAATGCCACGACCTACATCTGTGGAAGACATTGACTAAGTGCGAGTAAAAAATCGTGCGTGCACGCATTGTCAAAAAATTATAAATTATCACAGGTAGAATTATGTTAGTTATAGAGTCAAATAATTCAAAAATAGAGAGGAAGTTGGAATTTGTTCTAAACAGTATAAGACAGTAGGTAATTTATTCTCCAAAATAAAAGATAGAACAGATAAAAACTTAAGATCTAATTTAATTTATAAAATCCCATGCAATGATTGTGGAGCACAGTATACAGGACAAACCAAAAGATATTCAAAAACAAGGCTTGATGAACATAAACGAAACAGTAAAAAATTGGATAAAAATACGCCAAAATGTGCTCATTGCATAGAACCAGGACATACTTCCAATTTTGATGAAAATAGTATTATCCATAACGAAATCAACTCAAACAAAAGACTTACATTAGAAATGTTGTATATAAAACAAGACAAACAAAATATTAATGAAAAAACAGATACTATTGCACTTAGCACTATATACAACAATATTCTTTAATATCTATGTTACTTTTCCTAATTTTTGTTCATATTTTTGACACCTTACGGGATGCACAAGCTTGCATGTATTTTTAATTGTTAGACACTATAACTAACATAATTCTACCTGTGATAATTTGTAATCTTTTGACAATGCGTGCACGCACGATTTTTTACTCGCACTTAGTCAATGTCTTACTCAGATGTAGGCTGTGGCATTTGACAAAGGAAAGAAAAATTTTTTTCCGCTATTTTACCAACTCGATATCACATTTCAATGTATATTTTTAATATGATTGATTTTTCACAACATAGTTCTTTTGTAAGTATTTCCGATAAAATTAGCATAAAAAATAATGAAATTGTAGCGCTTCTGAAGATGGCTGAGGTACAGCCAAAACTGTAAAGTAGGAAAGAAGTTAAAACAAAAATATTGACTGAATTCCCAAGACTTTTTACTCACTCAAATTCACTCATCCAGTCAGCTTCATCAATTTTATTTAATTTATATATATGTTAAAAAAAAAAATCATGCCGCTCAAAATAGTAATTTAATTTATTTTCCAAAATCAGTAGAAGATGTATCAGTTATTGCTGATGACTTGCAAGAGAATAATAGCACAGCAGAAAATGGTAATCTTGAACCAGAATCATCAAGTATCTGTTGCGAGAACGAGATTGATGAAAATTTGAATTTATCGAACATAAACAATGATTCCATATCGGAGATAGTTCAATTGAATTTACCTGCAAAAAAAGTTCAATCTGTTATTGATTCTACTACTAATCTAACATGTTCTTTAACAAGTACTATTGTAGACCAATTGAAAAATAGTAATTTACCTATTTCCAGAGAAGTTGATGATCATTTGTTCAATATTAAACATTTATTTGACGGAAGTAATACAGAATACAAACGTTCCAAATATTTCAAAGAAAATATGATAAATCCTGTAGAATTAAGTATCGGAACTCGTACAGAAACGAAATGGAACTCAAAATCCAATTGTTTCAAAGAAGTGCTAGTACCCACAACCTTTATGTATATTCCCATCCTAAAAACCTTAGAATTTCTATTGAGAAATGAATCGTTTGAAACTGCTTTATCAAATAATAATAACCAAAAATTTGATACTTTCCTGAGTGACTTATCTGATGGAGCTTATTATGAAAATAATAAATTGTTTAGGAATAATCCCACTGCACTACAAATTCAAGTGTATTTTGATGAATTTGAGACAGTTAATCCATTGGGAACCAAAACTGGGATACATAAAATTGGAGCAATTTATTTTACTTTGCGTAATCTCTCACCCTACCTGAATTCTTTATTGGAGAATATACATTCGATTGCCCTATTCTATTCTCATGATTTAAAGACTATTGGATTTAATCCTATTCTGGAACCTTTTATAAGAGATATTCAACAACTCGAACAAAAGGGTATTACTGTTGCAAATAAGAAATATTGCGGATCTGTAGTTGCTTTGTGCCATGATAATTTGGGGAGAAATATGTTACATGGGATGGTGGAATCATTTCCTGCTTGCTATTATTGTCGAATTTGTTTAGTATCAAAAGAAGAAGCTAAATATAGTACTAAAGAAAATGTCAGGAAATTGAGAACTGCTGAAAATTACGAATATCACTGCAGTAAGTTAAATTATAATAGTAATGTATTCGGTATAAAAACCCAAAGCATACTCAATGATTTGAAATATTTCAATATATGCGAGAGTATAATTGTTGACATCATGCATGATATACTTGAAGGAGTCGCGCAATTAGGAATAAAATATTTTTTGAAACCCTTTTTTTCAGTCGAGAAAGAATTTACTTTAGATATATTGAACAAACGTATCGAAACATTCAAATCAGTCCAATAAATCTAGTCTAATAATTTTAGATAAACCAGGAAATTTAATTAATCAGAGAGCTGCGCAAACTCACTGTTTGATGCGTTATTCACCACTTATTCTGGGAAAAATATCAGAAGTTCATAATGAGGAATATAATGTGATTATGTTGCTAATAAAATGTATGAGAATAATTTTTGCTCCTGTAATCACTGAGGAAATGATAATTCAATTGAAATATTTGATTGAAGAGCATCATGAAAGTTTCATTGAACAATATAATACTCATCTAACTCCCAAACATCACCTAATGTTACATTACCCAAGAATAATATCGAAGATGGGTCCCTTGGTGCATTTATGGTCAATGCGTTTTGAAGGAAAACATGCATTTTTCAAAAAAACTGCAGCTAGCAATAATTGTTCCAAGAATATCTGTAAAATACTCAGTTATAGAAGTCAGTTATATTGGTTTAACATATGGGAAGATCGAGTTTTTACTGAATGTAATAAGTCTTTTGGACCGGTTGAAAAAGTTTCAAAAGATGTTGTCATTTATGTTCAAATCTGGTTTAAAGATATTAAAAGTAATATAAATACAAATCCAATTTTTTTCTATCAAATGGGTAAATTGTTATCTCATGTACAAGAAAAATTTCTTTCTTATTCTTCATATTGATGAAAAAACTGATTTTCCAGTTTTTGGCAAGATAAATTATATTTTTATTTTGGAAAATAACATTTACTTTTTGTTTGAAGAGTATAAAACTCTGGAGTACTGTGAGAAATTCCAAGCTCTTAAGATCTGCAAGTATTTCACTAATCATATACTTACTCTCACCAATCTATCTTTCAAACAGCCATTTGAAAATCATTTTTCTTATGATGACGAAACAAATCAATTCATTGTTCCTTTGTACCACAACATCTAGATAGGTGTTTACTTTTCATAGTATCGTTCAAATGTTCTTTTTACATGTTAATAAAATGTGTAAGATATCTCATCTTATTGTATTTGTAAGATTATGTAATATAAATATTTATAACAATGAAGATATTGATCTCATTTGTATGTTACCCTTATTTTTGAATACTGTTCATAATTTTGTGCAACTCTTATTTATTGCGGTCCTGTATATTATTGTAGGAGGGTTCTACCTCCTTCGAGGAGTAACCTGATATACTGAATGTAGTTGAGAACCTCTTCATTATTTAGGTAAGTAACGACATGAATGAGTTGAAAGACACTTGAATAGTTGGTAGAATTACTCCATGAATGAGTTAGAGAACAACGAAATCAGTGTTCAATTTACTATATGAATCAGTTGAGGATCACCGATATAGTTAGTTGAATTACTACAATAACCACCTGAGAGGTTTCCGAAAGTATGAGTTCGTCTCCTTTATTTGTATTTAATTTTACTGCTTGAAGTATGAAGTTTACTACGCATTCCTCTTTTTTAGCAGTTAAAATTTAACTCCGTCAATTTGACTACTTATTTTAATTCCGAAAACGGATGGTCGCGAGGGAACAACCAAAAGTAGTTGAAAAAGAGTTAAATCTAACTCCTTTTTTCTTTCTGTGCAATCTTAAATACAAAATATCAGCATTATACGTTCAACGGGTTTTGTAGATCTGCGAGTTACACACATACGTACCGAAATCAAGCCGAAAATTGTCAAAATAGATTCAGGTATACTCGAAATGGATACATTAATCAAAATTTCGATATGTGAGTTTTGTCGGTTCTATAATACTTTCTTATATTTTGTATAAGTAAATGAAAAGTGACACGGGAAACAGTAGTACTACCTATAACAATTTGTGATAGTTACTTTGTAATTTCTATATGTTAATGAAAACATTCAAATGTTTTACCGTTTTAAGAGAAGTGTTGGATGAAACGATGCACTGCATTTGTGTGAAATGTGGTTAATCACTCGAGAAATATAACATTCGCTTTTCAATCATAATAACCAAATGTATTCTTCACTATTACCGAAGTCTAATCCTGATCTAATCACTTCAATAACTTTTGACAGATGAATTATTGCTATCAAATAATAATAAACTAAATTTCATCCAATCAATAAGAAAACTCACTCATACTTTACAAAATTGAGCATAATTATTATAAATAGCTTCAGATGAGTTTAAATGATAACAGTCGATAAACAACTGGAAAATATGCATGATATTTTGAACGTTAAAAATAAATAATATATTTTATATTTTCGCGGCAATATGCAGCGAACACTAGCGCTACTATTTCCTCTGTGCACTTGTTGCTTGCATTACATAAGTTCATTTCGTTCATTTCCGCGTTGAATGGGAGCCCGCGTGGTATGCAATGCAGCAGCGTCACTAAAAGTGGTTGATAAACTTTTGTTAATTTGTTTAATTTTATTGTTCAACAAAATTTTACTATCAACAATTAATACATCCAGTGCATCTGTTGAATGTGGGATAACAGACTGTAAGTATTTCCATTTCTTTGCATGAAACTAATGTCTACATACTACACAACTTTTATTTGAATAGATCAGCTATACTGCAAATAATTTGATCCTTTCAAATCAATAATAATAGCGTACCATCAATATATTAAATGTTCCTTCAGAATACATATATTATTCTCTTATCCCAATAAATCTTATCTCATGTTTAAAATGGAGGCCTTGGCAAGTTTACTGCTATCAGTTGAAAGTTGTTATCTCTCCATGACTTGGTATCATGAGAAACAGGCGCTTACGTGACTCTGTGACTTTGTTTGCTGAGTGAGGCCACTGAACTGTATAAATAATTGAATAGGGATGTACCTGAAAGTGTAGCAGCATTTATAAGCAAAAGATTATACCTTTATTTCTCACACAGTAATTGCAATATGAACTGAATTTTTTGTAGTTATTGATTCTTGGAAATCTAGGTGTGGCTAGGTGTTACTATACACTTTAGTCTAAAGTTATATCACACCTAATAGGATCTCATATAAATAAGCTCTAAGTTGGATCAACAATTCTTACAAATGAATAATAGTTGAAATAAATTAGTAGAGATTTCTGTAAATCGACTATTAAGGGATAAATCCCTTTATGAAAGGACAAGTGCGCTTTGAAATCAATCGTAACGAATGGAAATAGAATTTCAGGGTCTCCTATAATTATGAAGAAAGTCTACAGTGTGATGGAGTCTTTCGAGAAGAAAAATCTATCTATTTCCTATTAATATGATAGATTCAGTAATTTTAAACATCTTTATACCGACCATATTTGAATACGTGACACTCCTCATTCATAATTTTGATGAAAACAACTTGCGGTATCTAAAGTGACATCACAACTGCTAGAATTGTGTATAGTAACACCAAGCAAATATGATCAATCTTTTATGAATCTTATATATCTATTTTGGTACTTTAATTTATTTTCAAATACGTTTTAATGTCAAAGTGGAGTGTATGAAAAAATATTCTATGCTGCCTGATAAAACATGTGATATTTGTGCTTAGACATGTTACAGATATATGTGAAAGAAAGTACGCACAAAACGCGCGCATGACGTGTGCAAATGTAGGCAACTCTGATTGGCAGTCAGGTAACTGCCAATTGATAGGTCATCACAAAATTTAAAATATGATGAAAGTCTCAAAAAATTATACTTGAAAAACTACAGTCTTGGTGAGTTTGACAAACTTTAAAGTTATTACTTTGAATCCAACTCTCGGAAGAAAAATCTGACGTGGACATTACGTGACGTACTTGTACATCATCAGATATATATAATCAAACACAACATCCCATCATTCCACGGCAAGTCGGTTGCTATTGAAACAGTAGCTCATCATTCTTATGCTACAACATTCCTAAATACTGATTTTCAGCATTCTACGGCTAACAGATCTGAATTTATGCGCAAAACTCCGAGATCGTCAAGTATAGTGCACCTTCGACTCAGTCGATCTGAATGAAAATAGGATGTGAGCATCTAGAATCTAGACAGTACTATCATCTTGAATACTGTATTCTAATATTCGTTCAATCGTTCTGGATTTAAGAAGAAAATTAAAAAATGCTTCAAGTAAACTGCACTCCCGGCTTAGCCGATCACAATCATTATGCAAGGTGCACAACTAGATGCTATAAAAGTGCTTAATACGAAATCTCAATATTCTGCGACTGATTAATTTAAATTTATGAGAAAAAATCGAAAAGTCTGTAATATGAAGTGCACTTTCGGCTTAGTCGATTGGGACGAAAATAGGAGATGATTATTTTGATGCTACAGCAATTTCGAATGCTGCATTCCAGTATTCTACGCCTAATAATTCTAGATTTATGCGAAGAACTTAAAAAAAAGTATCAGGTAAAGTGCACTTCCAGTACAGACGATTGCAACCATAATGCAAGGTGCACATCAAGATCCTAGATCCTATACGAGTTACGCACATACACACATACATACGTACATACGTACCGACATCAAGCCAAAAAAGGTAAAAATGGATTCAGGGATGCTCTAAACGGATATATCCATCAAAATCTCGATATGTGAATTTTGTCAGTCTCACAATATTTCCTTGTTCTCTTAGACCGTCAGATAGTCGTAGATTTCAGAAGCTCATTTTGTTTTTCATGCCTTCAAGAGGTTTGATAAGTATGTATATTTGGAGTTCAATAATGCTGAAATTAAAGCTGGACCATGTGACCAATGAAAATGAATTTCAAATTTATATGAAAAAGCTTGCTTTGATCCAATTTTGTCGCTTTTGTCATGCTCCTGGTCATGCTTACGAGATGAAATTAAGGGAAAAATATTTTGACATATAAAATGTCAAACAAAATTGAAAAATTGACAACAGATTATCATTGCATATATATATATATATATATATATATATATATATATATATATATATATATATATATATATATATATATATATATATATATATATATATATATATATATATATAAAATGAATTATGTTTATTGAAAGAAAGTGTGAAGTTTTATAAAAATGAAAATAAACCTCTAACCTTAATTAAATTTATAAAATCTAAATACGTATTTTGAGAACTAAGTTCTCATCATCAGTAGAATTACGCGAAACACATCAACAGCAGGCTGCAGTTTTCCTCTAGAGATATGCTCTCCATCTCTAGAGGAAAAGTGCAGCTTGCTGTTGATGTTTTCCGCCTAATTCTACTGATGATGAGAACTTAGTTCTCGAAATACGTATTTAGATTTTATAAATTCAATTAAGGTTAGGGGATTATTTTCATTCTCATGAAACTTCACCTCAAGACTCAAATTATTCAATATAAGTGTAAATATGTTCTATTTCTTCTACCTATATAGTTTTTATCAGTCGTTATTAGTTTATGATAAAATAAAATGAATTGGTATATCCAAGTTCGTTTATTATATTAACTCACAATCTTTAGCATTTAGAGAAGATACACTTATTTGGGATCAAAAGATTAAAGTAATAAACTTGGCTAAAACGGTATATATGGATTAAGAGAAAAATGCTCAAACGGTTCATGGGATTAGGGCAAAACTGACCGCCGCGCGCAAACGGTATATCACCGGAGATTCGGAGCAGCCTGCGCCCATCCTGTCAAATGTTCACTGCGTCGAAAATTCACATCGTCGAATATCCACTGCGGTGAATTTACCTCCACTAATACTTTGTGTGAGTGTCCGTTGAGAAGAAATCTAGCGATTAGATAAATATTGAGCATTGCACATCCGTTAGTTAGGTATAAAGCACTGTCGATTGAAAACAAAGATCACTGTTTTAGTACTACTGACATAAAACAATAATGGAATTAAGCTCGCCGCAATGTGTACTCGACGGTGTGGACTTTCGACGAAGCAAACTTTCGACGGTTCGGTACGCACTCTGGAGATTGAACAAACTAGATATTTCTAGCATAGCAAAATATATCATCTCTCTTAAACATAATTTTGATAGAAAATAGCTTGAAAATTTCACGTCTTGAAAAGAACAACTTCATATTAAGTTTACCAGAATCCTCAGATATTTGAAAAGCTCCAGAAAACAAAAATAAATTTTTATCAATGGACAATTAAAAAGATCACCTCTAATGAGACCTTTGAGTGACCACAACAGCCCACATGACTATCTTGATAATTTTTTTGCATCATAGTGTAGTTTATACAATAATCGTAACTAGCGTTGTGCGTCAAATGGTATGAAGAAATGCTTACAATATTTTAAAGAGGGTCATTAGTTGATATTCATCTAGTAGTTGCTTGGTAATCAATTACAACTACCCACCTGTCTTTTTTAACCATTTAATTACATCATATCTTAGTTCATACAATAATCGATGAAGAACGAGTAGTGCGATGTTGTAAGGAATGTTTTTTTCTGCTACTGTATGAATAAGTGAGCTTTGTAGCCCTGGAAACTCAAACGATAACGAAAGCAAACCTTCGTGTTACCTGGTTGCTATGCGTTGCTAGCTACAAAATTAGTACTTTCGGGACCAGGACAGAAAAATAAAAGTTTAAAAAAAAATAGATATATTGGAAATTTCATTATTTATTTGAATAAATATGTAGTTAAGAACAATAATATGATTTTATCCAATCTATTCAATTTAATCTTATCTATTTCTTGACATTTTGTAATTGTGCAATTTGAACAATTGGAAAAAGTCATGGTAGAAGTATTATTTGAATTATTAACTTCTTAACTTTGTATTGGGAGATTGTTATCACTTTGAATTACGTCAAAATTCATATTTGTCACTGTTCCTTTTTCAGAGGAAATATCAATGGGAATTTCATGTAACACCTTTTTAGAAATTTCAATTCCATTACATTATGCAGAAGACTTCCATCCGCTCTTTAAATACAAAATACCGGCACCCTAAGCATTACATTTTCGTTAATTCGAGCAACGTTCCTATCAGCAAGCCATTTAAAAAATATGATATATGTTTGATTGTACCTTTCTTTGGATTTATCCCGCAGAAGTAAGGCACATGCAGTGTCAGCTGTCTTTTGAATCTGTTTCTACGTTTTTGCAAGAACACAACTTCGACTAATATTTCTGTAGAACATCATTTCTATTCTTCACGTCTTCCACTAAAGTTTTTCCAATAAGTATATAAAAAAATCTGACGTAAACATCTTGTCACTTGCTTGTAAATCATTGGATATATATATATAATACGATTTGATTTTGTGTTTGATCATATATATCATTGGATATATATAATCAAATACAAAATTTCATCGTTCCACAGTTTATCGTTTTGGATTCACCCAAGAGATTCTAAAAATCTGTCAAGTGAAATGCGCTCTCAGCCAAGTCGGATGCTATGGAAACAATAGGCCATTATTCTTATAATACAACATTCCTAAATATTGATTTCCAAAATTCTACGACTGCCAACAGATCTGAATTTATGCACAAAATTAAAGAATAAATTCCTACTGAGTTGCACTTCCGATTCAGTCTATTGTTTTGAAATAGTAGGCAATCATTCTGAAATACCAAATTTCAATATTCTACACCTAATCGTTTCGAATTTATGCGAAAAATTCCAAGAGACTGTCAAGTAAAGTGCACTTCCGGCACGGTGGATCTCGATAAAAATAGGATATGAGCATCTGGACGGTATAATCGTCCTAAATACTGAATTCCAACAATCCACGTTCGATCGTTTTGGATTTATGCGGAGAATTCAAGAAATGTTTCGGATAAAGTGCTCTTCCGGCTCAGTCGATAGCAATCATAATACAAAGTATACAACTAGATATTATTAGAGTGCCTAATTTAAATATTCTACGACTGATTGTTTAGAATTTATGCTGAAAATTCAAAAATTCTGTCATATAAAGTGCACTTCCGGCTCAGCCGATTGTTACAAAAATAAAAGATGACCATTTAGATGCTACAGCAATTTCAAATGCTAAATTCCAGTATCCCATGGCTGATCATTGTAAATTTATGCGGAAAATTAGAAAAAAGTTGTGAGTAGAGTGCACTTTTGGCTCAGCCGATCGCAATCATAATGCAAGATGTACAATAAGATGTTATAGAAGTTCTTCATACGAGATTTCAATATGCTATGGCGAATCATTCTATATTTATACAAAAAATTCAAAAAAGGTTCCAAGTAAAGTGCACTTCCGGCTTGACCGATTCATACAAAAATAGCAGGTAACTATTCTGATATCAGATCAAGATAAAATACTGAATTTCAGTATCTTACGGCTGATCATTCTGGATTTCTACGAAAAATCCCAGAAAAGTTTTATGTAAAGTGCACTTCCGGTACAGGCAATTGCAACCATAATGCGAAGTGCAAATCAACACCCTATACCAGTCTCAAATATGAAATTTCAACATTATACGTTCAACAAGTTTCGAGATTTGCGAGTTACGCACGCACGCGCGCACGCACATACGAACAAAACGGATATATCTATCAAAATCTCGATAGGTGAATTTTGTCAGTTTCACAATACTCACTTATTACTTTGTACAAAGTAAAAACAGCATGCTCAACACGTAAGAAAAGCGATATTATTTTGCTGGTGTGAACTTATTTCACGTTGCTCGTGAATTGAAATATTTACACTCGCTAGTAAACTCTCACTTTTCTCTACTTGTTGAACAATCTACTATTACAATACCTATTATAATACCTTGAAGTTCAGTGGCTGATGCGTATCGAATATTCGTTTGTTTATTAATTACAACTGTCTACTTGACCTTCTCGACAATTTAATCATAGTGATAGTGTTGCCCATACAATGATCAATTAGAAACAAGAGTGTGATGGGAGAGTGTGAAAAAAATTACAATGCTTCAATGAAGTTTGATAGTACTTGCCTATCATGGAGTTGTTTAGTAATTAATTACAACTACTTACTTTGTTTATAATTTTATTACTTAATAGTGCTGTTCATACAATAATCGATAGAAAACGAGTGTGTGGGATGGTATAAAAATGTTAACAATGCTTTGACGAGGTTTAGTGGTTGACCCTTATCATGTAGTTGTTTGTTATTCAACAATTGCAAAAGACCGCTTGACTCTTTTGATAATTTTATTACATCATATAGAAACCAAAGCTGCAGAAAGCAATAGATAATTTAATTGATCTCAATTTATTTAATACACTTCCAGAATATCTGGAAAGCTTGAATAGTGTGAGTTTCAAGAGAAATATGGAATATATTTCAATAGGCCACGCTCTCTATTCGATAGAGGAATTTATGAAACCTAAATTTGACAATGTTAAAACTTAGATTAAATATAAACATGACATATATGTATTAGTCTAAGATCCGAATTAAGAACGACCTTCACCCATCTGTTACAGTGATGGATTTTTTCCCTATCAAATTCAGTATACTACAGAATACATCGCAAATGGGTTTGCTGAGAAATTCCTGGCAAGGCTATGATTAATTATATATTAAAAATTGACTTTTTGTTACTTACTTGTACTAAGTACAAGGAGGTATTGTGGAACTGACAAAACTCACCTATCGAGATTTTGATGGAAATATCCGTTTTGAGCATTCTTGAATCCATTTTGACTATTTTTGGCTTCATGTCGGTACGTATGTTTGTTCGTGCGTGCATAACACGCAAATCTCAATACTTCTTGAACGTATGATGTTAAAATTTTGTATTTATGACTGGTATAGAGTCTAGTTGTGCACTTTGCATTATGGTTCCAATCGTCTGTACCGGAAGTGTACATTACTTGGGACTTTTTTCGATTTTTTCTGATAAATCCAGAATGATCAACCGTAGGATGTTGAAATTCAGCTTTTGAAATTGCTGTAGCATCCAAATGGTCATCTCCTATTTTCGTACCAATTGGCTATGACAGACTTTTCGCATTATTTTCATAAGCTCAAAACAATCGGTCGTAGAATATTGAAATTCTGTATTAAGCACTTCTATAACATCTAGTTGTACATCTTGCATTATAATTGCGATCGGCTGAACTGGAAGTGCACATTTTTTGAATTTTCCGCATAAATACACATTAATATTTCGCTTTTTGAAATTCGACAACCGTCATTTGAACCAGATTTTTTGTTGACCACCTTATATCATCGTGTTCACAATCAAATCGCGCTTATTCTCATATAAGATTTATTCAAGTAACAGATGAATGGGAATAGCTAGTATTATTATACCTGTTCATACCTGTCAAATCAGCAGTTACGCCTGGAAAAAAATATTCTACTCAACGTTTACATATTCTATAGGCTCCATACTTTCGATTGGTATTAAATTCATTCGTAAAACTCATAAGTGCAATGTTAAACAGAAAGTCAATTTTCAATATTTAATAGCCAGGAATTTCTTGGCCAACCCATTTGCGATGTATTCTGAAGAATACTAAATTTGATGGAAAAAAATTTCACCGCTGTAACAGAAGGGCGTTCTCAATTCGGATCCTCTACAATATATGACATATAATAGTCAGAAATGCACCTTACGTGTCCTGATCAGACGAACAGCAGAATTGTATATGTATTGATCAAGTATTCAGTGATCCATAGGGTGCCAGACTTTATAGATGCAGGGTCCTATCCTGAGCGCGAAATCTGGTCAAGTTTTTTGACGTAGTTCACCTGACAGAACCAACGATTGAAATTAGTACCAATCGATAGCGAAAGTCAAATACCTCAAGAAATAACCAGGTTGCCACACTTGTACTGTCCAGGAGGGCGGTAACCATTTCTAAGTGTAATCCATTTTTGTATTAAACTTCTCTGATCGATCTTACTATAAGTATTCTCCTCAAATTGAGACTCGAACCTTCCTAAGCATGGAGAAACCAATGTACCGCCTCTTCACCAGCCCGGGAGGATGGCATCCACACTTAAAATTACTTGATTTTTAGGTCTTGAGCATTCCTAAACTTGAGAACACCGAAGTGATGCCTTTAAGTCTGTCCAGGAGGGCGGTAGCCACTCTTAAAGTCCATCTAATTTACAGATCTCAAATTCGAACGCAGCTGTACTTCTCTCATCGAATGTACCTCGGTTCATCCGTGTTTAGGAAGGTTAAAGCTTGAAATTGCCAAAAACCGTTAGTTCATTGAGGATTTTCGAGTGCGAAAATGCGTCACACTCAGCGGTAACTGCCATCCTCCTGGACAGGGCGAGAGGCAGCACTCTGATTTTTTCGTGTTATGGAACGCCTGAGCTACAATTTATGAAAAATAATCGTACATTTGATAAGAGGAGTACAGCTGCGTACGAATTTGAGACCTAAAAATCGGATGGACTTGAAGAATGGCTGCCGCCCTTCTGAACAGAGTGAGAGGCAGCACTTCGGTATTCAAGGGTTCAGGAAGGCTCAAGTTACAATCAGAAAGAATAATTTCAATAGAGCTGCGTTCGAAATTAGGATTCTTAATCGAATAGTTTTATTTATGGCCGCCGCCCTTTCGGGCAGGTACAGAGGCGGTACCTTGATTTTTTTATAGTCAGGAAAGTTCAAGTTTAAATTTGAAAACAAATAATTTCTATAAGCTTCATCAGGAAAGTTGATTACAAAAATGGGCTATACTTAGGGGTGACTGCTACCCTCCTGAACAGGACAGTGGGTGGCACCCTGGTTTTTTCTTGAAGTACTTAACCTTCGCTATCGATTGGTACTAGATTAAATCGTGAGTTCTATCTGACAAGTTGCGTCGCAAAACTTGACCCGAATTGGCCTCTTTTTCGACTATGAGGACAGGACCCTTCATTTATAAAATTTGGCAATCTATTGACCACTCAATACTTACTTAATCGAGTCGTATACAATTCAGCCGTAAGTCCGTTCAGGGAACAAAATATACTGCCGGCTCCTAGACTAGTACTATAAACATACTTGTATATGTAAAATAGTGGAATTTGAATAAATCTCTACTAATATTATAGAGGGAAAAGATTTGTATTTCTGTTTGTAATGAATGAACTTAAGAACTACTGAATCGATTTCAATCACTAATAGAATTCTATATTATCACTGAGTGATATAGGCTCTAATAGGCAAGAAGTGGCGCACGAACTGTACCTGTTCGGTCGAGCATCATTCATCTTATTGGGTAGAAACTTTTTGTAGTTGTTGGTGGCACTTTTGTGACGAATTTTACTATAGAACCATCCACATACATTAAGTGGCGCACGGTTCGTATGCATTCATTCACGTATCTTTCATTTGATTGATTTGAAACTCACTCTAGTTGTAGTTGGCACTTTTGTGAAGGCTCTAATAATAGTATTATCAACATAGATCCGCCGGCGTACAAACCGTATTTGTTCGTTTGCGCCTCATCTATCCGACTGAGTTCAAACTCACTATTATGGTTGTTGACACTTTTGTGAGAGTTCTTATTATAGTATCATCAAAATACATTGAATGGCGCACGAGCTGTATTTGTCTGTTTCGTTTATCTGAGTTTCTGACAATACCATCTACCTATATCAATTTTATAAAGAGAGAATAAACGCATTGATTTGTTTCCATATACTTTAAATATATTTTTAGACTTCTCGTTTCCAATTTCATTGAAAATTCCCGCGAAAAATGCATTTCCAAAACGATTAGACTTCAACATTCTCGAAAACTAATTGTTTGTTCATATTAGAACTGTGAATTGTTTCCTTCTGGCAGAGGCAATTTATCGCCATGAATCGTTTGCCAATGGGCATTTACCTCAGTAAATTCCTGCCAGTAAGCGATTTATCAACTTGCCTGATCGATCTTATGATAAATATTTTTCCTAAATTGAGGTTCGAACTTTCCTGACTATGGAAGAACCAAAGTACCGCCTCTCTACCAGTTCGAGAGGGCGACAGTCGTACTTAGAATTATTCGATTAACATGTCCTTATTTTGAACGCAGGTGTATTGGGATTATTTTCTCTAATTGTAACTTGAGCCTTTCTGAACCCTAGAATATCGTAGTGCTGACTTTCACACGGTTCGGAAGGGCAGCAGCCCCTCTCAAAGTTCATCCGATTTTTAGGTCTCAAATTCGAACGCAGCTGTACTTCTTTTATTGAATGTGAGATTATTTTCTATAAATTGTAGCTCAGGCATTCCTCAACACGAGAAAATTAAAGTGCTGCCTTTCACCCTGTCTAGGAGGATGACAGTTGCCCCTAAGAGTAACGCATTTTAGTACTCAATTTTCCTCATTGAACCTACGATTTCTAGCAATTTGGAGCTTGAACCTTCCTGAACACGGATAAACCGGGGTACATTCGATGAAAGAAGTACAGCTGTGCTCGAATCTGAGATCTGAAAATAGGATAAACTTGAAGAGGGACTGCCGCCCTTCTTGATAGGCTAGAAGGCAGTATTATATTCTCGAGTTCAGGCAGGCTCAAACTGCAATTAGGAAAAATAATCGTACATCCGATAAGAGCTATACTGCGTTCGGAACTCAGACCTGAAAATCAAATAGTTCGAAGTGTGGCTGCCACCCTCCCGGGCTGGTAGGGAGGCGGTACTTTAGTTTTTTCCATGGTCAGGAAGGTCCGAGCTTCAATTTGATCAGGGAAGTTTAATACGAAAATGGATTACCCTTAGCAATGGTTTTCGCCCTCCTGGAAAGGACAAGCGTAGCACCCTGGTTTTATCTTGAAGAACTTGACTTCCGCTTTCGATTGGTACTAGTACTGACGATAAGTTTTAGTAAGCTTAGTATCAATTCTGATAAATATGGAGATTTGAACGATTATAAAATCAATTCAATCAATATTTGACCGCTTTAGACTTTCTACTTACTTGTACAAAGTACAAAAAAGTATTGTGGGACCGACAAAATTCACATATCAAGATTTCAATGGATATACTCGTTTTGAGTATCCCTGAATCCATTTTAACTATGTTTGGCTTGATATCGGTACGTATGTGCGTAGCTCGCAAATCTCAGAGCTCGTCAAACGTATACTGCCGGAATTCTGTATTAAATATTGGTATAGGGTCTTGATGTGCACCTCGCATTCTGGTTGCAGTCGTTTGTACCGAAATTGCACTTCACTTAAAATTACCACATAAATCCAGAATGATCACTTGCAGGATTATTGAATTTGATATTCGAAATTGCTATAGCATCTTGATGGTCGTCTTCTATTTTTGTATCAATCCACTAAGCCAAAAGTGTACTTTGTATAACCGACTTTACATATTTTCCGCATAAATTCAAAACAATAATGAAAATAATGACAAAAAAAAAAACACTTGGTTAAGTTTCAAAATCAATATTGTATTATTTACTTTGAACGTATTTCGTTTTTTTCACTGTCATCAGAAGTACAGTTATTGTTTTTCTGATGAAGGTATGAACGTACTTACTGTTACTTACATTTCCAATAGAATTATCTAGAAATAGATCAAATTCAGAAGACAAACTAGGAATATTTTGCAAATACTGTCATGAACGTCAAACATATCAATTAAATATATGTCAAAAACAAGGAATCTCAGGCTTCGCCAAGTATCGACCATAGGATAGATCATTAAGTAAGTATCTATGGTGAGTTCGCCTTAACTTGGCCAAGTAATACTCAAGAACGAGATTGAGTTTCCACTATAAGTACGGGCATGAATGAATCAATTCCTCTCCTAGCTCGCGCCTCTCATATACCTAAGCCGGCAATGGGCCCACATTTAATTGTCCAAAAGTTGTTACCTGGCAACCACCGAACATCTAGTGTCCGTAGCCTGTCAATCATGTCCGACCATTGAACATCGACCTTGTCAATACTAATTAGGATTACAGTAACAGCGAGTTCAAATCAATAATTATGTGACCAAATTACTACAAATATTTTATATTTGTGACACTGCTCCTCCTTTATGGTTCGTCGTCCTCGGCGAACTCAGAATCTCGTCCTTGGTACGGCCACAACCTGTTTCCATTAACGACTTTTGGTTTGTTTTGCGTTCACAAGTCTTGTAAGATTTTTCAACATCTTCTCGGTAACCAACCCAATAGAAACGTTCACGGACTTTATCAACTGTCTTCATGATGTCAAAATATCCACCGCCATTACCATCATGCAGTTGTTCCAAAATTTGATCTTTTAAACTTCTCGGCACTATCAATTTTCCTCTTGTTTCCTTTCCATCGGAATTCTTCCATATTCTGTACAGTTAGTCGTTTCTGACTCTCAGAGAATTTCTTTGTGCCAAATAGGCCTTGATGATTGGATCCATAGACGACGTTTCCTGGAAACCAGGCTTCTGGCCAGTCTTTACTCACTCCATGATCATCTGTAGAACAAAATCGCCCAGTTGAGCCTGTTGCACTTTGTGCAATAATGATACGGATTCATCTTGCTTTAATCCTTTAATTCCAGCCAGTTTTCCAAGTTTTGTCACTTAAGTTATTCTGCTCTCCAATTGAATCATCTGACCGGAGCTAAGGTTTTTTGAAGCATTAACATCAGTTACTCCCGTTATAATCTCTCCTTCTTAGTCAGCCCGAAGAACGTCACCCTTCCAATCCTGGACACAACCAGAGTCTCGCAGGAACTCGATATCTAAAATGCATTCATCCATGATGATGACAATGAACACTTGATGTTTCTTCTTTAGTCGGCCAATGGTTAATTCAAGCTCCAGTACCTAGCACAATTTTACACGGTAAATTCTCCACGACTTCTTCCACAATTGGACTGATTCGAATACTCGGCACTTGGAGATTAATGAGCTTGAAACTCTTTATGGGAGTTCCCGTCAGCTTCTGCTTCTCTAGACTGGTGGACTTGATTTGACGTATTCGTGCCAAAGTTAACAATACGTTTGCTACGGCAAAGTACTTGAATATGACTCTCCTTGCCGCACTGCCAACATCTAATTCTTCTTCTCGATCTAAGTGAGGTCGGTACAAATTGAGAAGAAGATCGCTTCCGTACCCAGCTCCCTGTATAAGTCGCTCTTCTTACTTCGGGCTCTTCCTCATCGCGTTCGAATCACCTTTTTCTCTTGCCAGTCTTGACGCCTTTGTGACCGCCTCAATTTCCAAGGCCTTTGTTAGCGCTTCTCTCACCGTCTTCGAATTCACCAACCGGACAACTCTCCCAATCTCGTCGTCGCTGATGCCGTCCATAAATTGTCTCACTGCTACGTATTCTTGTGTTGAGCCAGGACAATTTGCGAAAGCTTTCCGAGCCAGGCTCTGCATAGCATACGCAAACGTAGTCAAATCCTCCTTATGCAGTTGTGTGCGGTTTTGTAATTGTCCATGTAGTAATTCCTTCATGTGTTTCTCCCTAAAGCGTAGCTCTAATTTAGACGTCAGCTTCTCAGAATCAAGGCGTTCTTATTCATTCAGACCTACGAGAACTTTTAGAGTTGTCTCACGAAGCATTCCAGCAAATACAATTGCTCTTTACTCCAGCCATTGTTCTTCGAAATTAGCTCAAATTGAGCAAAATACTCATCCCAGAATGTCCTGCCATCAAACGGCGTCGGTTTCAGCGTGAAATTAGCTGTAACTTTCCTTGGAGTAGATGCTGGAGCACTCTCTGTTCGTAGGGCTACGGCATCACTATTGACTTGCTTAAATTGACCTTCGAATTGTATAACTTGACGCTTCACTCCTATAAGTTCTTCATCTATTTCCTGAATTTTACTAGTCATACATTGTCTCACTGTTTCTTATGTTCCGCTCCGAAATCATCTTCTTCAACTAGGTAGCCATTTCCTCTGTTGATTCTTTTACTATTTTTATCTCTTCAGCTACTGCGCCTTTCACTGCTTGCATCTCTTCAGCCATCACCACTTCCAGTTCAGCAGAAATACCTTGTGTAGACTCAGCGATCTGTCTCTCCATGGCCCTCATACCTTACGTAGATTCGGCCATCTTCTCTTCCATGGGCTGCATCTGCTCCGCAATGACCGCTTTCATACCTTCCGTAGAGTAGGACATTTTCTTCTCCATGGATGCCAGCGACGTCTTCATGAATTCCATCATCATCTTCAGCTGGTCCTGCATCTCGCTGGTGGCCATGCTTCTTGTCTCAGGCATTTACGACAGTCCCAACACAAATATAAACACTTCACAATACTGCAACTCAATCCACTCTGCGCCGTCAGGATCTAAGATTATTTTCACTGAATTTCTCAGGATTCCACTTCTGACGACATTTTGTAACAAATTCAATGTGAATAATTCATTAACACAGGTTACAGTATAAATCTTCTCTTTACAAACTGAAATAATTACAATATCGCTCAAAGCACGGGTCACACTAGACTGCTTACCAGCTGCGAATTGAGTAGCCGCTACTATCAGCTGTCGATCAGCTTGATGTGACCACAAAATTCGCCGCTGGTGCCGTCAGCCAGCGAGTATTTGTCAGCGGCTGGCAAAGTTGGAGGTGTTCAACTTTTGGTAGCAGGCAACGGCGACTGATAGATCACGTGACCGCTGCCACCAACCGGCAGCGCAGTCTGACTAATCAGGCACTTCGAGCAATAAGTAGCGAGTAGCGAATAAACCTGCACTTGATCATTTGTGTAATTATTTTTATGAAGTTGTTTTTACAAACTGTTTTGAAATTCTATTATAGGTATATACAGGGTGTATCTATATCTATGTAACAAACTCTAATGGTATATGATATTTGGCGTACTAATCATGAATCAGGAAGATTTGTCTTGAAATTCTTCATTTTAATAAAGAATTCAAGTAAATGAAAGGTTTCGGGACACTGGTTTGATGGCTTCTCTTAAGATTAATTACCTTAAATTTATTGAAATAGACTATGTTAATGAACATTACATAAAATTGTGTTTATATTCCCAGATATGAAGTGAAAAACAGTGGAACCTGAAATTCTTATGTTCTGCTAAGTACTGTTAATTTTACTAATTTTGAAAAAATTCTTTTTGATTAGTACGCCAAATACTATATACCATCAAAGTTTGTTACGGTGGTATAGATATACCCGTATAATTATATATTATTACATCTATAATTGTACAATGAGTGAGTTCAGGTTAAGTGGAAAAGAAATAATTCAATTTTTTAAATATGTTTCAAAACTACCCCTGTCTGTGGCGAGTAGCAGTCGTCAGTGTGACCGGCTTGCCAGCCGCTGCTTGCTAGTAGAAGCTGACGAATAGCAGTCGTAATGAGACCGGGTTGCTCGCCGCTGCTTGCTGGTGCTACTGCCAGCCGCTGGTCAACAGCAGCTGGTAGGTAGCCTAGTATGACCCACGCTACTCGTACTGAATCACTGAATGAATCAATTCCTCTCCTAGCTTGCGCTTTTATATACCCAAGCCGACAATAGGTCAAAATTCAATTGTCTAACAGTTGTTGCCTGGCAACCACCGAACATCTAGTGACTATAGCCTGTTAATCATGTCCGACAGTTGAACATCGACTTTGTCAATACTAACTAGGATTACAGTTACAGCGAATTGGAATAAAGAACTATGTGAAATATTTCATATTTGCGACAATACCATCTGAATGCTCATATCGTATTTTCATTAAGATCGACTAGGCCAGAAGTGCACTTTGCTTGAAAGTCTTTCGAAATTCCTCGCATAAATAAAAAATTCACCATAGTGTGTTGAAATTCAGTATTTCAGTCTGTTGTAGTATCTGAATGATTCCCTATTATTCTTGAAGCAATCGACTGTATTGGAAGTGCACTTCAGTCGAATTTTGCGTATAAATTCAGAACTGTTGGCCGCAGAATCTTGGAAATTAGTATCTAGGAATGTAGTAGCATGTTATTATAGCAGCTGATTGGACCAAAAATGCACTTTACATGACAAATTCTTAGAATTTTAGACTATTAGTCGTGAAAAGATGCGATTTTGTGTTTGATTATCGTATTATTATACGCGAAGAATGTATCAAATGATGTACAAGTAAGTCACGTGCTGCCCATGTCAGATTTATTCTATATTTCAATATTTCCTTGTCCTCAGTTTGTTCTTCTCCTTCTTTGTCCTCAGTTTGCTCCTCATCTATTTGTTGTAGGGGCTGCTGTTCGTCTCCAGCTTCTTGAATCTTCTCTCTTTGTTCGTTGCTGTCTGTAGGCAGAAATAGATTTGATTATTGTAATAATATTTGAATTATACAATTTGGAGAATCACCTGCTGTATTTTCAACCCTTGTTATATTAGTGATACTCGGTAGAAGTAAATCACCGTCGAACCATTTGGAAATATACTTTTCCTATTGTATGTCATTGAATACTCTGAATTAAAATGTATATGTGATGTAATAATTAAAATTGGAAATAAAAAGTATTCAATAACGAGCTATAACCTGAGAGCTTGAGAAGCCGTCAAAACATTATTATTTTATTGTTGAATGAAAAAGAGTTTAAAGCGGTAAAATATCGATCAAAGTGATTTCGAAATCGTTGTACTTTCTATATCTACTAGCTTTAACACTAAGAACTTATAGTCAGGTAACGATAACAAGATTGTTAATCAGGTACTCCAACTACCTATTCGACGCTGAAAATTCATGCGCGCTTGACACCTTTAATCTTCTGACTGACAATCTTTTGAATATAATAAGTTTTGGAATACTTAACTTGGCATAAAACTATTTGTAAGTTCTTTCAAAATTTATTCTTGGCTAATTGTTACGAATTATGTCTGTTTTCTCAGTATTCCTGGTGAAGTAAAAAAATTGCTAAAGAAAAAGTAACATCTGCGAATAAAACTTTTTTTTTTAAGTGTTTCTGCCCTACTGCCATTGTGCTATCCGCTAAATACTGTTTTATCTTTCTACAAGTCGGTGTTACTTCTTTTTAACACTATTTATTATTCTTGAACTTGTCGATAGTTTCTATTTTTCTTTCACAATTAAAATATTATGATATTATAATATAATTAAGAAAAACGCCAAATAAAAAAGTAAGGAAGTGCAGTGTGAAATGAGATGACTTTGTGAATGTCGTTAGTTTTTTGGAGGATTCAATTGTTTTTGAATCAGAGATAGTTAATCAATGTGATATCGTATAAAATCAAGTTTAAAAAAAATGAGAATAAACTAGCACTACACTCTTTTTTTGTTATGGTTTGAGCTATTTGGTACAATATCAAAAATGATCTTTTTAATCCCTATAAAGTAGGGCTTATCCGTCAAGGGTTGATTTCCAAGAATCTATACTCGATTTCCAGAGAATGAAAACTATAAAAAATCTATTTCCGGTTTAAATTAATTGTAACTGATGTGTAAGAAATATTGCTATAATTTTTTTTGTGTGCCATAGCATCTGGTGTAGCCTCAGGTACATCAATACAGTCAAATATTTAATTTCAAATAGTGTGGTGGACATAGTAAACTGATATGATTAAAAAATGCAGATATTCAAATGTATTGCTATCATATAGTATTGTCATGGCCTGTTTCGCGATCCTAAATTATAGGCCTCGCAGCAAGATAGGTTTACACATTCAATTCCAATAGCAAATATTAGTATTAGTCTCTGAACTCACAATCCTTCTGCTATATTCAAATCAATCGATAGATCTTTCCAAGACCCATTCATTGAGAAAGAAATTGTCTCGACATTAAAAACATGAAACTTATGAGAAAAATCAATATAATTGAGTCTCCGACCTCCTGGCATCAAAAACAGAGCGCTCAGAGTAGAATATAGACCTCTTTGTACCACTTGAATCCAACCCTGCCGAAAAATTCATATTGTGATATTCATTCCCTTCATATTGTCTACCTAGCTTCTGAATGTCATACCTCTAACAACAAAAACAGAAATTTCATACAAACCTCCTTCAATTTGGCCCTGTTGCAAAATAATTTTTCAACTGACGCCTATTTCCAACATACTACCCACCTGCCAAATTTCAGCTTCATCAGCTGTTGAATCAGTGAGTGGTATTTCGTGTTTAGAATAATACTGTTTTCCTTCATGAAACCTTATATTATATGGAATGTTAGTAATGAGTTTTGTGTGATATCGATTGAATTTAATATAGAACATGTTCGCAAGAGCAGTAGAATGTAAATCTTGTAATGTGATTCACTTATTATCGACTCTATAGTGGTCATCGGCGTATGAATTTGTATCGTTTCGAATTTCAAATTGGATATTACAGACTTTTCTCGTTTCTTTTTTTCTAGTGATTCTGGAACAGACATTGGAACCGAAGACAAAGATCCACTGAAAAGATTCCTCTCCTTAAATACAGTAGTAAGTTGCTGCAACGATATTGGTGAATATGATTGTTGAACATTTTGGTGCGCTATCAAGCAGTGACATATTTTCCTTCTAATTCAGGTAAATATATAGGATAGTATGTTTCTGTGATCAATAAATTTGATTCTGTAATCATTATTTCAATAAAAAAAATCATCATAATACATAGCCTAATTCCTTTGTCCTTTGAATAAGAATGAGTATAGTGCTGGTGATATAAGTTTTCTCCTATGAAAATGGAACTCATTAGATAATTATATAAACATAAGTTCCATATTTAACTAAGGCCATTATTCGATGTTTTTTATGTTTCTAGTCACGGAAAACAAGGAAATAAAATCCTCCTTCTCAGTGCAATTCAATATAATGTTCGAAAAGTTTATATAAAAAAGTAATCTGCCATTTTGAAAAAAATACAGTATTAAGCATGGTAGCACCCGCTCCAAAAGTATACAAAAACTCCAGCAAGATTGGGGAAGCAACAACGTCACGACAAGCTAATATAAGCGTGATAAAATGATGTAAAAGTAGTGAGTTTATTGGCAGATTATTAAAAATTAGAATTTTCATGCAAAGAGACACGATTTAGCAGAATTCTTAGCAAATACCTATCACCTATTGTTCTGTTGGTCAAGATAATAAGAATGTGAAACTAGAAAATTTTGCTTAGAATCTCTCTTCGAACGAAAAATAAGTCTCAAAAAATATGTAGGTAGTTTAATTTTCTTGAATATATCATATCTCATTACTTCGTTTTTTTTTTTGTACCATCAACATATTCAATCTTTTGCATATCAGTAACTCATAATAGCTATAAACATTATTCTATTCTCTCTTTCCCCTCGCTTAACCATCTAATTTATGAAAAGTTGATGAATAAAATTGTTCAATACATCTGTGTTTCCTTGAACATTAAGATAGGTTGAACAAAAATTGTAAATATCACTGAGTTATAATGGCATTTTAGAGCTGACTAAATTTTAGCATAATTTTCTAACAATTCTCTTGGGGCATAGTGTAAGTGGCTATTCACTACGCTTTGTTCTAGATGCAAAACAGCTATATATGTCAACATTCTTGGATGAAATTTCTCAAAGACAGCCCGTGAATCTGAAGCCAAAAGAACTAGCCCAATTCACGTGGAAGTCTCAGATTTCTGGGTCTCCACAATTCAAAACCTTGCATGCTATTGAACTATTGCAAGCACAGAAAACAGATACTGAAGCATATCTGATGAATTTCTCAACACAAAATCTTTGATCAACCAGAGACTATTGGTAGCTATTGTTAGGACTTCATTTGATATTTTGGGATCTACAACTTTCCTCGAAATTGGATCATCTTGTTCAAAATACAATATATTAGGAGATAAAATTGTCAACTAAACTTATGGTCATTGACAAATGCTTGAAACTGATTTCACGAGATTACCATACATCTATTACTTGTAATGCCATTTTATGATTATCTTCAGTAATACTTGGATAGAAGTTATTTGTTGTCATGTCATGGACAGTCATGTCTTAAAACCGCATCCACCAACTTGATGTGCGTGTCTTTCTTTCTGATATGTACTGGCTTTTCTCCGAACCTTCCTCGAATACTTTTGAATATATGTAAGCTTTCATTGAAGTTAAGTGGAAATATATTGAATATCAACATAAAAATGATAGAAGTGAATCGAATAGAGAATGTTTTGCAGCTCGAAACAAGTAATCGATAATCGAAATATATTTTACTTTCATCTATCTGATATGATGATGTTCATTGGGGTGTTGGATATATTAAGGTGAAATATTTTACATATCCTCTAAAATTGAAAAACTACTTTTGGATACACAGTCATATAAACAAAATCGATCTTGTGATGGAAATACACTACACACATTTCCCATGCTAAAAGTTGTTGATTCATTTGCAACAGGACGTCATGTGATGCGTATCTTGGGCCCTCCTCTTCTGAAGCATCCACAGTCTAAATTAATAAATCTCCTGCTTCAACTCTCTCATGGATGAGAACGTGAACTACTTTATGATTTCAGACTCACCGAAACTGAATAAAATCTTCAAAACTTTAATTTATGCTATTTATAAAAAACAATAGTTTTGTTCGTGATTCAAGCGCTATCCTCAGGAGCAGGCCACTCACCTCTAAGGGTCAGTTTACTCTGTCCAAGCAAAGCACTGCGATACAAAGCATATATAAGTGAACAAAGTCTCTCCCATTTCAAGGTGCTTATCTCGATGTTTTCCTGTCTTATCATGTCAAGAGTTTGTAGGTGTGGTAATTTCATTGAACTATGAGGAAAAAGGGATTCTAGAAGACAATATCGTTAGTGAAAATATGGAGAATGAGACCCAACACACGAACAATTAAAAATAGTTCTCTAAAATCAGAAAAAGTTCCGATAATTATCTATATATGTTTGTTATGAATCTATGCCATCTGTCAAACAGTAGCGTCAAGCCAGTCTGCTAACGGGATCAGTGTTGAATTAAGTAGACATCGGTCCTAACTGTTATCAGAACGTAAGACGCAACCGTGAAGCAGATAGTGCTTCGTTGGACTTACATGTCATTAACATGGAAAAGTATCAGTAGAGTATGTACGCAAGCTACAAGGGAAAAATGGAGAATGGAGTCTCTGCATATTGTGCAAATGAGACGAGGGTTAAATACTCCAGACTATCCAGTAACAGTAGAAGCGATAGCTAGTGTGCATAGCTGAAACACTGTCTCTCTCAGATGATCACTTGTCATAATTCTAGAATTATGCAGAATGCATATGGTATTGAAAAGTACCTCACACTCGTGACTTTTGTCTACATCTTTATACTATGTTAAACCGTCATAACTAAGATAATACTGAGCAAATCGTTGTAGGTAGTATTCGTACCGCTGTCGAATATGGAATACTACCTAAGAGAATCGAAGTACCTTTAGATTTACGCTGCTTTGGTTATGTTCAATTTTTCAATAATAAATATTCACAATTTCATGAGCATTGGACCATAATTGGAAAACATTAGCGTAATTGAAGAACAATAGTTATTATTATGACTGTATGAGTCTGACTTTGCCTCACCCGGCACCAGAATCTTATTGTGAGCCTCCAAGTTCGATATCACATGCTCAATAGCTACGGCACCTTGGAATTGCTCGCAACTTGAAAGCATGCGGTAGCACCGCTAGTAAAAGTAACTCATAGAGAAGGGATGGCGAATCTGAATTGACCTACATATCACGATTTTCCAATAAAAGAAACTTGATCAGATGGTAAATGGAAAAAAAAGATATACTATCAACTTGATACTCTTTATTTGCAATCTGTTGCCGTTCCAGAACCGACAGTCCAGTTTACAATGAACTTTGTTTCTATGACCTTGAATGTAGAAAAAAAATGTTTTGATTTGGTACATAAATTCCAATATCGATTTCGCTTTCGAATCATTTTGTTGTGTGCCATTGGCTCCCCATTGCTGACTGGAATCAGTCTTTTTGAAATAGATAGAATCTTAATTGGTATTGAGGATAAGAATAACTTGACCCTTCTGATATAGGGTACAAAAAAAGGCGCATTGGCCTAATCTTCTGCTAATACAAAACAGGTAGTCTAAAATTCTCGAAAGTATTGTCATATAAATAGAGGTTGTAATTATCAGAAGAGGATTAATTAACAACAGTGAGGTCTTCATCTCGCCGCAGCATTTGCTGCTTCATCTTCTTTCCATGACAGTTCTTCACAATGACTGAGACACAAGAGATTACAACAGTTAATAGGGTCAGCTGATCTAGCCCTCACTACGTCTCAAGTATAGGTAGTACATGAAAAGCCTTCGTATAAATTCTCACGGGAAACCACAGGTTTCATAGAATTCATTGAAGTTTCGTTTCAGATATGGTCTTAGAATAAATTTGGGACCAGTCCTCCACTTGATACTAAGATCAGAGAGATAACATATAGGCATACTAAAAATAATTGAACATATGGGTATGACGATGTTGCTTAGTAAAGAGCACATTTTAGTCTGACTCTGTCTCAAGTTGAATTTGCTAGCAATGTGAGATACAAAATGTTGGTCTGAAAAAGAGTATCCATCTCACTGTGTTCGCGGACCTGATAATGGAGCAACCTTCAATTCAAACTGTACTGCAGCATAATACCATAATTACAAATTTAACTCTGATGCCTTGATGACGTGAAAGAATCAAAAAATTAAACATTTTGATACTTGAAGTGGTATTTATTGGAATTATAATTTTTTCCTTGAAGAATATATTATCTTTCGATGAGATGAATGTACGTGATAGCCTAATTTCAGATTGATAATATTTGGCTCGATATTCATGAGTCTTTGGAGTTGGTTGGATTCTACAGAACAGGAGGACGCAAAAGCAATCAACCGTAACCCTGTGGGAGCTACATTTATCTTTATTGATTATAGGTCCTCTTCTATTTTTTGCAATAAGAAGGATCCAAGCAAAGCGAGAGCATATTGCTTTTATTATTATTTCTCCCTCAGCAAGGAAATGATGATTACTATTTCCCAGGCTTTGAATTGAAAACTTTCAAGGTTAGAAACAGCTCAGTAATATAGTACTTTCGGTTCACTGGCTTGAGAAAAAATATTTCTTTGATTCAATAAAATGAAAATCGGACTTGAAAATAATGAACTCTTGTATGAGGAATTGAAGTCACAATTGTCATAACCCGAGCGAAGCCAGAGGCACTGCTAGTAAATCCTGTACCATGAATATTATTCTTGGAAAATGAGTATTACGGCTTGTGAGTACTTGGTTACGTTTTTGGCAGTCTATGGTGTATATAGCAGAATAATTAACGAATACTTATGACATATTGTTCCGTTGGTTATGATAACAGGAATTTGAAACTGAGAGATTCAGCTGAGAATCTCTTTTCGAACGAAAAATTGGTCTCAATGAATATGTTTTTCAAGTTTCGTCAATATTTTATATCTAATTTCTCTGTCTCTTTGCATATCAGTATCATATAATAAGTATCTACAAGAATTATTTCATTTTGTTTTCTCTCTCGCCTAACCCTCTTATTGATAAAAAATTGATGAATGTAATTGTTCAATACGACAGTATTTCCTTGAATATTGAATATTCTATCTTTTGAGGCGGTCATAAGGACGTACACAATTTCTCATATGCATTGTTCTAGATATGAAATAGGAAATTGACGGCGCCATATATATAGATATTCTTGAATGAAATTTCTTCAAGACAGCCCGTGAATGTAAAGCCCGAGTTACTAGTGCATATTTCGCAGGAGTCTCACATGTCAGAGTTTCCACTATTCAAAAACTTGCACGCTATGTAACTATTGTAATCATAGAAAACATATGCTGGAACATATTTGATGAATCTCTCAGCACGAAGTCTTATTGACTAAACAGATACTATTGAAAATTATTGTTTGGATTCCTTTTGATATTCTGAGATGTACAACTTTCCTCGAAAATGAATCATCTGATTCAACGTAAAATTTTTCAAGAAACAATAATTCTTCACCGTGTTTTTGGAAGCTGACTGAACTCATGTTCGTCGACAAATGCTTGGAGCTGATTTTACGATATGATCATACAACTATTACATGTGATGCCATTTCATGATTATCTTCAGTAATAATTGAATTGTAGTAATTTTTTGCTATGTAAAACAGCTTCTACCATCTCAATGTGCCTCTCTTTCTTCCTGGCGTGTTTTTCTTTCCTCCGAATACTTTTGAATAACTGTTGAACTGCAATCAGTGAAAATATATATGTTTTGGAAATTACTGAATATCGACGTAAACATAACAGTGGATTGAATGGAGAATATTTAGGAGTTCGGAACAAGAAATAGAACATTCTATTCCACTCTCATGCATCCAATCTGGTGTTGTTCATTAGGGTGTTGGATATATTGAGGTGAAATATTGGAAGTATTCTCTGAAATTGAATTACGACTCTTGGGTACACAGTCAGAATAGTAAAATTCGTCATTCTCCTCAAAAAACACTACATGCGCCTAACATGCTGAAGGTTGTTGATACCTCTGCAACAAGACGTCCTGTAACTCTCATCTTGGATCCTCTTCTTCTGCATTAATAATTCTCCTGCTTCAATCCTCTCATGGATAATTTATAATTTCCAGTTTCATCGAAACCAAATAAGAATATTAGAATTCTGAATCTATTCTGTTTATTGGAACCAACAGCTTCCACATTTCAATTTTTCGCAATTCAAGCGTCACCGTCAGAAGCAGATCACTCACCTCTAAGTGTTAGTTTACTCTGTCAAAGCACAGCAATGCGAGGCAAAGTATATATAACTGAATATATATGTAACAAATTACCGATTATCTGATGGACCTGCTTCATCAAAATCTATCGCGAATTTGCACGAACAAAGTGTTATATTTTACTGTTTACATATATTTTTTGATACATATAGTACATAATTATTCTATTTATGATTCTACACAGAATATGACATTCATCAATTCTTGTCACTCTTATAACAACAGAACAACTAAAGCTACCTAATATATTACATCACATTTCTCCTCTTAAACAAAACAACTTATTCTGTAACATAATTATCTAGATACTTAGGTCTATGTATAGCCCTTCCACTTCGGGTTACAATTTCATTGTTATCAGTATCAGGTATTTCAGTTGACACATCATTGGAAACTGAACTCTTAACATCTAAATAGTTGTAGGGACTGTTGTCAACTCTGTTTTTATTTGGAACAACTTCTTCATTTAATGTTTTTTTTATATGAAAAGAATTTCGCCTTATTAAATGACCTCTATCATCAAACAACGTATGAGACCTAGGAGTCTTTGCTTTATTTATAATTGTGGCCGACCTCCAATTACTATGATCTCTTATAACTACATTTTGGCCTGGTTGAAAACAGTCTCTTTTATGAGCATTTTTGTTGTTAACGAAGCATCAAAATTTGTTCTCATCATGTTTATTACATTTCCATTTAGATCCCCGTCACTGTGAACTCTCATATCTACACTTAATCGCATCTGATTAGATGGTGTCACTGTCTTGACTACTGTCCTTATTCCAATCTTCACGTTATGTGCGCTTATGATATCAGGCGTAAGCAATGATAATCCACGTACCTTCCCTTGAATGCGTTCTCTAACGCTTATCTTTGTTAATCCGGAGTTCCAGAATCTATGAAAGTTGGATATAAGTATTTTGGATATCACCTGATGCGCCTTTTCTAGCGTATTTTCCCCCACTAAATCAATTCCTAGGAGTAACGTCTTGCTGCTATCATTGTCCTTATATTTATGGTGACACAGTTCGCAGCTTTTTACGTTTTTATCATTTTGCAGTGATCTCTGCAATAATGGGAGGACTCGCTTCATCAATGATGAAATCTCTACTTCATGGATGACGTTTACTGTACGTTCATCAGTGTTTTCTCGAGAATATAACAAATCGCCTTTTCTATATAAATTTGCCGTCCCAGCTATAGCTACAATATTCGAAAATCTTTCCGTCCTATACATAGTACAGGTTTCCACGCATTCCATACTATTTCCAAGCATCTACAATTAGTGCTGTTGTGAGAATCCTCAAAATTTGGGATTTGTGTAATGATATGTAATATTGCTTGCATTCGATATCAGCTTTATATTGTGAATTTCACATATGATGGTAAGGTTCCTATTATAAGTGCTCTCATTGATAATTTTAAGTATATTCTCTCTTTTAAATATGTTGCTTTGCTCATATAGGACGGAAGTTAGCTCGTTTGAGCCACCCAATTCAAAACTATTGTTTGTAATTTCCAAATCATTCTGCCAGTCATGCAATTGACCATCACTAGCGGTTTATAATATATTTTTCCCTATATTGGCGAATAACTCGTTAGATATATTGTTTTTAGCAAAAATCGTATTCTTATATTTGTTGGTCCTACATTTACATTCTTTGATGTTGGGACATCGCTTTTTTCATCCCAGTCTAAACCACGTTCCATCCATGTTGACGGTGTTATTAAAAACTTTTCTCCAATCTTTGTGATAATCTGGCTCAGTAGTTGATATCCTTTAATTCTTGATATTTTGCCATCCTCATCATGCCCAAGAAGAAGTGGCAATGAATTGCTCACCATTCTTATCTGGATGCATATTCCCATCCCTGGGTGAAATTCTGGAGTATCGTGCTCTATTCATGAATCTAATGATACCATTTTAAATGCTTCTTTCCTTATTACTGTTTTTTAACGCATAGTTTATTCCTTGTAGCAAGACGATCTGCCCACGCATTAGTTTGTTTGGTCGTAACCATACCCGGACGCTTCTCATCTACTGTCACTTTTTCATCACTTCCTGTATTTGAAGAATTATTCTTCCCTACTTTAGCTTTATTCTTGTGTTTTTTCTTGATATCATCCACGTTTATTGGAACTGTCACTTCAAACTGCTGTCTAATTGTCCTTTGTTGACTCTTACTTATTTCAGCGGCTCGGCAACTATTCATTGTCTTCTTTGAAGTTAGCTCAAGATTCCTAAGCAATTGTTGTTGAAGTACTTTATCTTTAATAGCAAGAAGAATCCTGTCTCCAAATAAAGAATCTTCTTGTTCATCAAAATCGCAGCAATTATCTGATTTCTTCAACTCATTTAAAAAATTGTCAAATGGTTTACCATTTTGTTGAACACGAGTAAAAAATTTATGACGCTCAATTACTACATTGCTTCTTCGTTTTACATAATTATCAAAAGTCTCACACACATGATTAAGAGTTAGAGTTTCATCAGTCTTAAGACTTATGGTGAACGTGTTATATACATCAAGTGCATTTTCACCAATACAGTTCAAAAACATTGCCACCTTGCGTTCTTCATCCGCTTTTGTTAGACCAGTAGCTTTTATGAAAATGTCAAATTGTTGTTTAAAACTTTTCCAGTTATTGACAGTATTTTCATTTGAATTGAAGTCATTCGGGGGTTTGGATGATGTATTCATATTCATTTGAAACTTTTCGAAAATTTTTATTGTTAATAAAGTTCTCACCTCATTCTTACTTCTGACACCATGTCATATTTTACTGTTGACATATATTTATTGATACATATAGTACATAATTATTTATTTATAATTTCACTTAGAAAATGACATTCATCAATTCTTGTTATTTTTATAACAACAGGACAACCAAAGCTACCTAATATATTACATCACACAAAGTGTATCTCATTTCAAGCCTTACTTCCACGTTCAGGTGATGTTCTTCTATCTTACCATCTCAAGAGTTGTACTTGCGCAATGCTCATAAGAATGGAAAAATACCACACACTTGTGACTTCTGTCTACATCAATGAGAAATCGTCTCCGCCTTCAAATATGAAGTATCATCTAAGAAATATTAAACTTCTACCGGCTTACGCTGTGAAGTTGATTTTGGTTTCATTCAATTTTCGTATCATTAATAGCTATGATTTCATGGACATTGGACCATGATTGGAAAAGATTCCATGTACACTGAACATCGTTAATTGAAGAATAGCAATGAATTATATGGTTCTATGAGTCTGGTCTTGTTTCACTCGGCACCAGAATCTTAGTGAGAGTCTGTGAGTTCGAAATTGCATGCTCAATAGCTACAGCACTTTGAGTTGGCTCGCAGCTCAAAATGCAAGAATGAGTGAACTTGGCATAAATGTTAAATGAGACCATGATATGTCGTCAAAAAATCTAGATTTAGTGTGAGAGAGAAAAAAGAATAGATATTATCAACTTGATTCTTTTCATTCGCAAGTTATTACCGTTTCAGCACCGGTAATCCAGTTACAATGAACTTTGTTACTATGACCTTGAACGTAGATTGAACAACATATTGTTTTGATTAGGTACCTGACTTCCTCAAATAATTCCGTCCCAGAATTATTTTGTCACGTCCCATCAATAGTACGTGTGCAATTGGGTCGCCGTTACTGACATAAAGCAACATATAGCAAATATTTGCCTGTCAAAACGGAATCATTCTCACATTTTTCATCTACTGACAATATCTTATTCAGCATAGTTAACACATTCACTACCGGGCCAGGTTAGTAACAATTGCCATGTGCCACCATTTTTCTTTTCAAATTCTGTCAATGCAAATTATGTTATATGTAGTGGGTACAATGCTCTTAATTTAGTTTTCCTTTCCGCAAAATATATAGCCACCTATGAGGCGGTCCCGGTATAGAGCGGGCAAATTGCATGGCGTGTGTCGGAGACCGCCCCTATGGCGTTGAATGAGAAAACTGGATAAATTTCTCATTTTATCGAAAATTTCTAAAAAAAAAGTATAAGAACACAGTCGATATAATGTACAAAGTCAAAAATAAAAGACCAAATTATACTGTAGAACAAAGGAGAACTATTTTTTATAAGGATGGAGTTGGTGAATGTTGAGCTGAAACTCTAAGGGTGGATGATCGAAGAGGCACCTGCAACAATTGTGGAGAAAGGTCCTCGTCTTCAGACTTGCCAGCGCTATTTTGAGCCAAGTAATCAGGATCATCATCACTACTGTTTTGAAAGGGGTCGTCCTCGTCATCTGACTCTTCTAAAAGAGCTGACAGCTCTGCATCTGTGAATTTTTCATGTCTTTCGTGGCTATACCTAACTATTTTTGAAGGTTTTGGCTCGTCTCCCATGATAACTGTGAAAAAATGAATTATCATATTGCACGTCTGCTATGTGCCAGGCACCGCCTCTCCAGCTGTCCATATCGTGATTCCGTTTTATTTTTAGGTTCTAGCATTACACTTGTATCTAATATATTCTTAATTACAGAATAAACAATACCTGATACGATTATTTGTTATTAGAAACAAAAATACTTGGGAACTTACCTCTTACAATGAAGAAACAGCTCACATTAGCACAGATAACAATTTCGAGAGACCAAACTCAACACGTGATGTACTAAACCTTGACTAAACATCCTAACTGCAAAACCAACATATTCAAACAGTCCGCATAAATCTATCCACCGTTGTAATAGTACTTTATACAAACGCCTCTCCGGCGAAGTTGTGACGAATCAAATTTGCTAGCATTTTGTTGAATTTAGAGCTCTTGGAATAGATAAAATATGGATTGGCATTAGGGTTGAAAATAACTTATCCTCTCTGATGGAGCTGAAACTGATTGCTAGTACAAAACTGTTTGTCTGCAGTTCTCAACAGCACCTTCTCATAGATATTTGTGTTGCTATAATTATCACAAGAGGATTCGTTTACAACAATACGGTCATCATCTCGCCGCAACATTTGCTGCTCCATCTTCTTTTCATGACTGTCCCTCACAATGAATGCAATACAAGAAATTGCAATCATCAATAAGGCCAGCTGTTCTAGTCCGAACTGCGTCTTAAATAGAGATACTAGACAAAGAATCTTTGACTAAGTTTTTTACTGTCGAACTGCAAGTTTCATGGGATTGATTGAAGTTTTGTTCCAAATGTGATGCTTCAATCAGCTTGGAAGCAGTTTCTCATTTGATTCTTGAAATCAGATAGATATCATATATACTAAAAATAATTGATTAAATGGACATGCCAATGTTGCTTGCTCGATAGCAATACCGGTCTGCCACAAGTTCAATTTGCCAGCAATGTGCGATGTGTTCGCGGACTCGGTCATACAGCAGCCCTCAAGTAAAATTATACTGTTGCATAATAGCAGAGTCACAAATTCAATTTTAATGCCTTGATGATGTGAAACAAAATCATATAAAATATTTTGATAGTTGAAGTTGTATTTACTGAATCTACAACTTTTGTCTTGGAATAGAAAGATCATATAATCATCCAATGAAATAATAGGTGAATGTGAGGGCATGATTTTCAATTAACTATGTTCGTCTCGATATTCATGAGTCTCTTCGAGCACTCATTTGTAAAGTGAGGTGAAGTAAAATATTTATTTGTCCAAGAGAGTACCAGTGTAATAAAGACAGTGCCACTGAGAATACAAAAATTCGTCTATCTTGTAGTACCACCTTATAAATAATCATTCACGTGAACAATTTTTTGAATGCATTGTGTTTGTTAGGTTTCTCAAAATGGCTGGTAAGGCATTATAAATTTTCAAGGGCACAATAATAGAGACTCTTTTGGATAAATTTGACCTATGTTTCGAAATGTTAATGCTCAACTGATTTCTGGTTGACATTTAGGAAATTACATCTTTATTGAAAGTAAATAGTGGCAAGTTCTTCTTCATAAAAATAGCCAGATCATGAATATAGAGTGATGGTGAGGACATTATACCCAATTCAATAGGAATTGCTTTACAGTGCGTCCTTGACGTCATTCCCATTATGCATCTTACTATGCGTTACTGTGGTATGAATTATTTTTGAGTATGATAACTACTACCTTAGAACATAAAGGAGTATTTGAGCCTACTTTCAATGTTAGTACAGTAGCTAATTTTTGAGGCACTGACACTCACACAATCACCTATTTTGTAAATAGAGCAATAAATCTTGGAAAAAGCAAAGGGTCAGTTATCAATTTCAAGAAGTCAGATCATGTTACTATTAATAATTATACTTAGAATTTTTGTACTGGCCGACACAGGAATAATTTTACTGTCTATTCTCACTGAAGGGTTTGATTTGTACTTGTTCCTACTGCTAAATAACATCAAGCGAGTTTTGTCATAATTTAATTTCAAGTCATTGTTTTTGCACCAGTTTTTCATAGAATCGACAGTGTTGTTAGCTATAATTACGAAATGCTCCGCTGTTTAAGTGGAAATTACACATGATGTGCTATATGCGTATTGACATGGAAGATCTGACTCTAATGATTTCTGCAGATCATTGACATAAGTAAAGACAAGATAGGTCCCAGAATTGGTATTTCGTTTTTCATTTCTACGATTTTTGAATTCATACAAAAATGGGAATCATCAATACAGAGATTCATGCGGACATATTGTTTTCTGTGTGACAAATGTGAAGAGCATTCGTTGGTAATTCGTCTTATCTCAAGATTTTCCAATTCATCTAGAAGAATTTGATGGTTTGAATTGTCAAAAGCATTACTGAGATCAAAATAGATCGCTCTGATCAGCTTATTTTTGTCGAGATATATACTTTGGGAAACAGAACTATAAAAAGTATCAATTGTGCATTTATGAGGTAAAAAACCGAACTGACTACTAGATATTATATTTGATTCGTTTATACAGGTCAATATACGTATATACTTGATCTTCTCAAACACCTTGCTGGAAGCTGATTGCAAAAAATTTGGTCGGTAGTTATTAATATCACAACGTGCACCTTTTTTAAAGATAAGCTCAAGTCTTCCAGTAAAAACATCTTGCGAAAGGAAAGAATTTAAGATGCTACATAACGGATGTACAATGTATGAAGCAGCTAAACGTGGCAGGGAGCATGGAGTGTCATCGGGACCTGCAGAAGATTTAGCGGTACTGATAACACCTCATGTTCATCAGTAGGATACAAGTACATAGTGAGAGAGATTAGCTGTGGATTTATACTATAAGAGTAAATTGCGATAGTATTGTCGCTCGTATTTCTGGTGAATTGACTGCTATAAAGCTCAACAATTTCATGACGATCAATAATTATATCTATGGGATATTTCAGTTTGATATATTTGATGGAGCTGTTGTTTTAAGTTTTTCTCTGCATTATATTCCATATTGCTATCGACTTATTTTTAGAATGGAGTATAAAACTATCAATATATTCTTTTTTACTATCTGGTAACACATTCTTGTACTCAGCTTTCTTGATTTTATAATGGTTAATCAAGTTAGCATAATGAAACTGGTTACATAGTTTGTGTGAATCATGAAGTTTGGTTGCTTATATTTTAATTGTCTCATTTATCCATGATGTGTTCTGTTCAACTTTAATTTTGATAAGAGGGTATAGAGTATTGAAGTGATGTAAAAGATTGTCATGGAACAAGTTGAACTTTTCATCTACACTGTTTTCACAAAATAGGCCTCACCATAGCTCAGTATCTATTAAATGAATGGATAAGCACGGTTATCACTGTTTAATGATTTTTTGTATGCATAAAAATAGTTTAAAGGAATTTTAAAAGATAGTATCAGGATTTGGCTAAAATGATCAGCTAATCTTGTCTCGATTGTATGGCTCTCTCTCTCGCTTTCTGATATATTAGAAAATATATGATCTATTAGAGTTTTGGTTGTACTACAGATTCTGGTGGGTTCGATTACACAAGTCTCTAGACTGAAAGAACTGGGAATATCACTTAGCATACGATATCTTGGTAAAAGTGTGTTGGAATTTATATATAGAACGCTATATTCTATTACTTTAAAAGATTGCAAACAAATAGGAGTCCTGACAGCTCATCAAAAAATAAACCTAGACTGCTTTGATGTGCTCTATATAAACTAACAATTTCAAATGTTTCATTACTGATAGAACAGCAATATTTATGTTCCACTTGCTTCGAACTGATACTCATAGGCTCAGCACAAATATTTTTCAATGTGCAAATCTCTGTACTACCACATCTCATATTTGTTCCGCAATAATTACTTTTAAGTTATAGTCTTTCATATGGCAGCCGGATATTTCGTCGTTTACCAGCTAATGTTCAGTGAAATAAATAGCACTAGACGAAGTTTCAGATAGAAATACTTCAAGTTCTGCACATTTATTTCTAATACTTCGAATGCTTATGTTAATAATTTATTTTTGAGACGTCATTCTTGATCTGTTTCCTGGAAAATTGACACCGCTCTCATTGGATGGCTTCCTTGAGTAGAATCTATTTATGAGGACTCCTTCAGTCCAACTTCTTGCATCTGTCACAATATCTCGTACTTTGGGGGAAGCTTATTTTGAATGAAGCATACGTATTGTATTTAGTTTTCAAGGGTTCACATGTTGGGTCTGTGATGTTGATATCCTTCAGATGTTGTACAGTATGACATGATTGAACTTTAGGAGCAAATCACGTCACAAAGCACTGGTGGCTTAGAAATTATTCATAGGGTTGATTGAGTAGATCTGGTACCATAAATAATGTTGGTCTTATGATTTCTTCTGTAAGAAACCGGAATAGAGGGCTCATGATCAATTGGATTGCCTATTACAATATACTCTTCACTCTTCATCGAATGAATAATTTTTATCTCTCTCTTATTGATTATAGGAACTCGGGGCTATCGACTTCTTCCTAAATTCTCCATGATAAGAATTTTCTGTTGTAGAAATTGGAGGTTTTCCAGTATGACTGTCGATATCTATCGGATTATTCTTGTTATTCTCATTTGTAGTTTTTGCCGATTAGCTGGATGTGTCTTGTTCAAGCGCACTGCTAATTATTGACTTGTTAATTCCATATGCTGACAGTGTACCGTTTAATGGAGCCAGATTACTGTTTTTTGTCTTGAATCGTGTTCTACTGTTTTTATCCCCTTATCAAGTTCTTTGATAAGAGAATCTTGACTTTAAATAGTTTCTAACATTCATTCAAGTGACTTGAATACTGACCTCGAAAGAATTGATTGAGTCTATAGACTTAACATCACATAAACTATTTAAAAAAATCGATATGATGTCAAAAACTGAAGAGAAATCTTGGAAAATTTGGGGCAGAAACATTAGTTTCAGAGCATGAGGAAATACAGATACAAACATGATGTGAATTCTTCTAAGTGAAATATTTTGTAACAATAAATAGAACAAATATCGAAATTAGATAATTTTTTTATTTAAACAATGATATTACACTATATACAAGTATTATACATAATTGAAACTATAACATATCCAACAATCTTTAATCATGAGATATCTTTCTGTCTAAAAATTATCTGATCAGTTCTCCTTTAAATGAGCTCGGCAAGTAAAATGTCCTTGGAATATTTTAGAATTACACTAACTCCATGGAAATTCACTCCAGTTCAATTCAATTTCATTTGGTACGTATATCATAGCGAGCTCCATCGGCAAATGCTGAATATCCTCTTCAACCATATACGACAAAATGTTGTTTGAGTTATATGAACATTTCATAGCATCAAAAATATTGAGTCTATCGCAAAACCATTTCTTCCAACCAAGAATATTCCTTATTGTATAGTTATTGAAAATTAAATTACGTGGTGTTTTATTGACACACAATAATAAATTGCAACGTAGATCTTCAATACCTATAATTTAATATTTATAATTCAAAAGTTCTTGTAACCACATCTTCTCATTTTTACCAATCACATACATTTTTTCATAATTATTTATGACATTTTTCGAAACTTTGCACCGCCTGCGATATGGTATATCCTCAAAGTTCCATTACAAACTATAATTATCTTGTTGGGACCGCACTTTCAATTTACTTTTTCCACTTAGGAGAGATTATGAAAATAGTCGATTGAAGCGGCCAGTTTTGATATCATTGGTTTGAAGATCAATACCCGCAAATTCTTCAATGATGAATTTATCATTTTTATAAATGAGAATTCCTTTAATATCAATTTCAACTGCAGGAATCATGGTCAAATCTTGTTCCCATCTTATTGAAGAGTATGTCACAAACAAACTGTTTTTTGTTGGATTAGAAGGAATATTTATACTGAAAACTCTTATTGTTGAATTGTGCACGCAATTTATTTTTTATCAACCCAGCTTGTATGATCTTAGATAAAACCTAACCACTTACCTATATTCTATTCTTATTTTTTCTCAAAATATTGTGGCATGCAAATCTCAATTCTTGTTCAACTAAAATAATGAACCATATGCGACAATTGACTTCTTCAGAAGATAATTTATTTTAAGACACACAAGACAAGTGAATGATGTCAACTATCTCATTTTCAAAGAAAGCACGTGGCACATTTTACTTGTTTGATCTAGTTTTTTGATATCAATGTCAAAGGTTATCATCTGAGATTTAGAATTATACAGAGTATTTGAAATTAAAGAATACAGATGTATGAGTGAATAGAACATTTGAAAACATTTGACGTGTTTTTTAATTGTTTTTGAGGTGTTTCATCTGTCTCTTGTGTATATAATTTACCAATGTGCAGTAAAAAATTCAAGAAATGATTGATATATAGTTTATTATTGAAAAAAAAATATCTGAGAATATAATAATTAGGAAAAATATATCTAAATATAAAAAAACTAATATCAACTACTAATATTTCCAATAGAGATAGGAGCTCTAGATAAAATGAGGTCTATAAATGAAAAAAAAAAATTAAATCAAAAAACTCTCAAAAGTAGAATTAAAAAATATACCTTTTACACTGGCGAGCAATAATATCTTTTATTGAGCTCCGCCAGCTCAAAAACCCCGCTCAATCCTTCGATTGGCCCCCTATAAACCTTTACGGCTTGTGGGAGCGCAACCTCCAGATAAATTTCATCAAAGTTCCTATCCTGAAAAACACAAATTTTAATTTTTGGATGAAAAAAATGCTTAATTTATTGAAATGTATAAATAAATTGTAAATTCCCAAAAAAATAAAATTGTACTCACCTAATTATTCTCTTTTTCTTCTTATCAAGCTCATCCAAAACAATTTTCTTTTGGTTTTTTGAAGCATCAGAATCCAGGACAAAGAACTTATTTTAGTTGAATACCAATATCTAGTTGAAAAACCTCTAAGAAAAGAATAATTATGCTTTAATACATACTATAACGTTGAAGTGAATTTACACGACTTCTCAAGAAAAAATCTTGGCGGGGAACTATGAACAATCTCGAACACATTTAATTTTAAATTACAAAGCGAGACACTCATACTTCTCTTGGGTTTTTCACCCCTATTCAAAGAATCCACACTCAAGAATGTTGCCTCTAGCTACCTGCTAGGGGTGAGGATACATCCGTCAAACTACAATAGCAATATTCCAGTGGCTCTCAAATTTTTCTATTCAATTCGATCAACTAAAAACTCGTCATTTCTGATAAGTGTAATATTAAATATTATGCAAAACATATTTTAATTCTTATTGATAAATTCTATGATATTTAGGATTAATGAATGAAGAAGTGAATTCAGTTAAAATATTAAAAGGTTAATACATACCTATATTGCAATAGCTCTAAAAAAAAATTGATTCAACTCAATCCACTCATATCAAAGACTGATAGTAAAAACTTCTCAAAAAAGTTGAAGAATATGTCTTAGCTATTGTGACATGCAAATTTCAATTTTTATTCAACCAAAAAAAAACTAAAATAATGAATCATATGCGACAATTGACTTCTTCAGAAGATTATTTATTTTAAGACTCACAAGACAAGTGAATGATGCCAACTATCTCATTTCCAAGGAAAGCACGTAGTACATTTTACTTGTTCAATCTAGTTTATTGATATCAATGTCAAAGGTTATCATCTGAGATTTTAGAATTATACAGAGTATTTGAAATAAAAGAATACAGAGTGTTTAAAATTAAAGAATACATATGTATGAATGAATAAAACATTTGAAAACATTTGATGTGTTTTTCAATTGTTTTTGAGGTGTTTCATCAGTCTCTTGTGTATATTATTCACCAATGTATAGTAAAAAATTCAATAAATGATTGATATATAACTTATTATCAACAAAAAAAGGAAAAATCTAAGAATATAAAACTTAATAAAAATATATCTAAAATATAAAAAAAACTAATGCTAATTACTTATACTACTGCTCCCTCCCCTCAACTAGAGATAGGAGCTCTAGATGGAATGAGGTCTATAAATAAAAAAAAATAAAACATTGAATCAAAAAACTCTCAAAAAAGAATTAAAAAATATACCTTTTACACTGGCGAACAATAATATCTTCTATTGAGCTTCGCCAGCTCAAAGACCCCGCTCAACCCTTCGATTAGCCCCCTGTATACCCTAATAGCTTGAGGGGGCGCAACCTCAAGGTAAATTTCATCAAAGTTCCTATCCTGAAAAACACAAACTTTAATTTTTTTGATGAAAAAAAATCATTAAAATTTCATTAACTTACTCTAAGATAAATGACTATGAAGGCTTGGGTCTTCATGGCCCTATTCATTCTTTCTTAAATTTCTAAAAATGTGATAAAAACACATTTATATGAATATTACAATCAAATAAAGCATTTAATACTTACGGTCCATTTTTCTACTCTGCTTCAAAAAATTTTTTAATTTAAACTGATATAATAAAATGTCTTTTCGTTCAATTGAGCTTTTTAAAGTATATACCCCACCACTAATCAAAAATCTTCATGGTCCACTTGTGAATACTAATTTGTACAAATTTCTTCATATAATATAAAAATAAATCGTTGATAACCCCATAAAAATGGAAAAAACGTGATACAAATTTACTTATCGAAAATAATTAATCCAAAGTCTCAAATTTATGATCAAAGGAGTGGAATATTCATGCAGATAAAACATTGCATCAGTTAATTATTGTGAAACAGAAATAATTAATCCAAAGTCTAAAATTTATGATTTGAGGAGTGGAATATTTATGCGGATAAAACATTGCATCACTCAATTATTGCGAACCAATTGCAAAAATTGGTGAATAGAATATTCTGAATTTTTTTTCCCTACTACCTAATTCATTGAATGATAAATTGCGCTACTCATAATACAGAGCTCCATCTTAATATTTACTTTAATAAGTACTTCATCTAGTGAATAATAGATAGCGTCACACACAAGAATAGAAATCTTTTTATCAAACGCTAGTTAGTCTATTGTATAATAGGTGACACCATTCGTCACGCAACTCAAAAGATGGTGTTACTGGTAAATGTGTAGATAACGTCACAGAGACCTTTTTATCCTCGTCAATTAGTAGTTCATTTAGTGGAGAAAAGATAGCGCCACACAAAAAAAGAAATCTTTTTATTCAACACTAGTTAGTCTGTTGGATGATAGATGACACCACTCAACACACATTCCAAGAAATAGTGTTACTGGTGAATACACTTCAATTAGTAATTCATCTAGTGGATAATAGATGGTGCCACACGCAAAAAAGAAAAAATCTTATTCCATTCAACGCTAGTTAGTTTGTTGAATGATAGGTGGCACCACTCATCACAACACATCCCAAGAGATGACGTTAGTGGTAGAATGTGTGAATAACGTTATTATTATCATCCATGGTACAGAGATCTATCACATAAATTAGTAGTTCGTCTAGTGAATAATAGATGGCGCCACACGCAAAAAGAAATAGGAATCTTTTTCATTCAACGCTGGTTAGTCTGCTGGATGATAGGTGGCGCCACTCACCACTGCTCAAGAGATGGCGCAACTGGTAAATGTTCTGATAACGTCACCGCTGTTCAGATAACGTCACTGCTCGCGTTATCTTTGAAACCTTTGATCGTTATCTGGTCCAGAGACGGCCTTGTATATCTACTTACAACCAACGCTGTGCTGTTTGGAATGGGAATAACTTCCATCCAATTTGAAAATTCATCCGCACATGTTAAACAATAAGTGTTATCATCAGACGGTGGTAGAGGACCTATTAAATCAATATGTACAGTATGAAATCTCCTATCTGGTTCGAGAAAGTTTGAAATTTTCGATTTTGTGTATCTTGTAATTTTATTTTTTTGACAATTTAGACAAGTTTTAGTCCAATCACGAATATCTGTTCTAACATTGGTCCAAATGAATTCAGAAGTTATTTGTTTAGCTATTTCGAAATGCTAATGGTATGTCGGGTCTGATATTATTGGTTGATATATCGCACCATAAAACTTGACCTGATTTCAACGAAAAAGATTTGAAGTGAAGAGATTGGTCTGATTTTTTCAGTTGTTCCAATTCTTCATCAGATTTTCGTGCTGAAAGAAGTTAAGTCAAATAAAGGCTGAAAAACAAAAAATATAAGAAAAAATAGAGCTACTATGATAGTATTGATAGTATCCTTAATAGTTCCTATCAGGATTGTTAATTTATGTTTTATTAAAATATTTCATCATTTTAATGGTTGTTGAATTGATTCTTATTCTTCATATTTAGGTACTATTTTGTTAACTATAATGGATATATATATATATATATATATATATATATATATATATATATATATATATATATATATATATATATATATATATATATATATATATATATATATATATATATATATATATATATATATATATATATATTAAGTTAAATGTCGAGACTGAACAAGTCGCTTTTTGAAAAGTTTATTTGTTACTTGCACAATTATGTGTTTACAATAAGAATTCTGAATCTAGACTAACTTAACTATACTACATTTCAAATAAGGAAAACTATACTACGTGACAATCTGTAATAAGCAAAAATGTGGGAATTATAAGAATTGAAATAGGATAATGTTTATGTCAGCACAAAGTGGCACCATAACTCCTCCACCCTTAGAAGGAAGCACCCCCTGGAAGTTGAGGCTCGATGTCTTCTGTTTTCTGTGTTGAACGTCTATTATGCACGTTGATTAAAAATCTTTTAACTATAAGGTAAATCACAAAAACTGCAATTCCGATATAAAGGGGAATCGTCCAAATGCTTGATGGATAATTGTCTATGTCGATATCTTGAATTGGCGTTATCTGATTGAGTTTAATTTCATTCAATTTCAATGGTGATAAATTTATAGAAAAATTTGATAATTTATTAATTCCTATTTTGAAATTCAATTTAGGTAACATTAACGGTGCTCCTTGTGTTTTATCAAGAAATATTGATTTTTGGTTTTTGAATATGACTTCACAATTATTGTCACTATGTATTAAGTAAATACCAGTCAATGATTCGACGTCGGTTCTTTCTGGACATTATATGGTTACTTTTTCTTCTGGTGGAAGAATAGCTAGATATTGGTTTATTTCGGGAATCAATTCGAAGTGATTTTCTATTATCTCCAATTTGATATAACGGCAGTTCTTCGTATGTTGTTCCTTGAATATTTCTTCCTCGCATGCGGTGTTATTGTGGGCGTGGAATTTATTTGGGCACTGGTATATTTTACTCTGAATACAGATGTCGCTTAGAGGGATAATATCTTGTTTGGATTTCAAAATATATTTTGAATTCGGAGTAACAGTGACAAATTCTGAACCGTACTTTGTTGGGACAGAAAATAATTGATAAAGATCAAAATCAGTTTCGTAATTTATAGGAATTGATATTAAATAAATAATTTGGAGGGATTCAATTTTACAATTCACTTCCAATAATTGTTCGTATTCTAAAATATTTTCAAAATTTGGTTCAAACGGCAACCCAGTTTTATAGTACTCTGAAATTTTCTGAATTTCTAATAGTAATTCATTTGGTTGAATTATGCTTGGATGAAGGGTTCGTAATTTGCAAAAAGTTACAGAATTTTCTATGTCTTGCAATATGTTCAAAATAGAATTGTAAAGCATAATTAATTGATCAAATATTATTTTAGCATAATGAAATTCTTCAACAAACATTTTGTTTATAATATCAGATAATTGTATTATTTTATTTTTTAAAATGAATTCGTTATGACGTATATCTTGTAAAGTACTATTAAATCATTGTATTGTTGGAAAAGCGGTTCTTAATTATAATAGTGAACAAAAGTATGAGTTGTTTTTTCGAGTCTTGCCGGGCCCAATTTAATAGGAAGTATTCCCAAATTTTCTGTTATGTTTCGGATGATTGATCCGTCGCTGACCGTGAGGTACCTGGAAGAATTTTGAATTCATAATTTTTTATTCTTGGGCGTTTTATATTAGATAAATGAATTTTCTCTACTGTATTACCATGTGTCGTTTTTAATTTACCTGTCTTCAAATTTTTGTCTATTTATTTCAATATTTCAGATTTAAATTTATTTTTGGTTTTCGCTTGCTTTTGTCTATTCTTAACATAAATTTTATTCGGGATATCTGATAGCTCCTCCCTAGTTTCATTATACTTTCCGATAACCTTTTCTTTATTACGGTCAATTTTACTTTTTATTGACTCGTATAATAATTTTGTTTTATTTTTATGGTTTTCAATGTAATTATCAATTAACTGTTATATTATATTAAATGAAGATTTTGTGTCAATATGACCAGAAATTATTTCAGATGGTTTCAATTTTGTGACAGAATGTATGGTATTATTATATGCTAGAAGAGCATAGTTGACTTTAACCTCAATTGATTCTTTATTATAAATTTCTTGATTATTAAGTAATCTAATATGTTCTATAAGTGTGGAATGAAAACGCTCGATCATTCCATTAGATTCAAGGTGCTGAGAGCTAATGAAATGAATATGTATTTTGTGAAGGCTCAATAATTCCGTCACAATTGAGTTTTTGAACTCCAATCCATTATCTGATATAATGTGATCAGGAAAGCCATGATGGGTAAAATATTTAATTAAATTGTTAACGATTTCAATTCCTTGACCAGAATTTAATTTGTAACCTTGAGCATATTTTGAAAATGAATCTATGATAGTGAAAAATTTGGCATTCTCCAATGTTATGCTATCAATATGCAAAATTTCGAAAGGTTTTGAGGCAGTGGGTGTTACATTGAATTTCAATTTCAATGGTTTTCTGTCATATTTTGTCAATTGGCATATTTCACACGAGTTTATGAAAGTTTGTACAGATTTACGCAGGTTTGGCCAATAATAATTCCTTTTAATGCGTATTTCAGTATCTTCAGTCCCACGATGATTTGTTTTGCTCTCGTGGAAATTACGAATTATTTCAATTTTTCCATCTTCATCCGTTACATCTGTCAGGAATTGTGTACATTTAATCAAATTTATCTCTGAATTTTTAAAATAATTTTGTAGGACTAAACTGAGGGTTTCGTACAGTTCACATTCTAAGTAAATGTGATATTTCACTTTAGGTGTGATATATTCCTTAACAAAATTAAACATTTCTTTTTCGCAATTATTTTTTGAAAACTCTACCAAAAATCTTTGTTTCGTATTTTCATGTAATTTTGATATAATGACCGATTTCGGACTATGTTCTGTTTCTGAAATAATTATTTGATTTTTTTCCATAGTTTACGGGACATTCCGCTATTGGGATGCCTACTATTGGATTTTCTTTGTTGGAATGAATTGTAATGTTACTTTCACTAGGAGTCTCGTCGTCGTCGTTATTCTGGTCGCCTGTTTCTACGATTAATGATTGATTATCATTCTGTTTCTGTATAGTGTCTTCAAATTCTTTATTAAACTGCTCCATGTATTCCATGAAGGAGTGGGGATTATCCGAGTCATTCACGTTTAGCTCAAATGTTTGTATATCCGGCAATCTAAAAACTGAGATAAGTATTTCAGTATCATTGAAAATATATTGAAGCATCAATGTTACTTCCGTCCAATTCATTTTGTCCAATCCACAACTAATTCTCGGTATACTTAAATTTTTTATATTATTTTTCATACAAAATGATTTTAAACTCAAAAGTGTGTAAAATATATCCTGTTTATCAGGTTTATCATAATAGCGCTCTTTTGTTATTAAATAAATGATATATCTGAATTTCGTTTTCAAATAAACTAAAGAATGAAGCTTAGGATTTTGTGCTTTTAGTTTCTCTATATTTTTATATTTCTCTTTAAATTGTTTCGCTATTCCGTCGTTCATATGTAAATCTTTACTAACACAATGAGCTAGGGAATCGGTTGGTGGAGCGTCGAATAAATTACCTTCTATTTCTAGTATATTATTGTTTGTAACAGTATTCGTCAATTTGTTTGTCAAGTATTGTTGATATTGTGCTAATGGGGACTGTGATTCAGGTTTTTCTAATGAATTTTGAATTTTATCATTCATTTCGCAAGGAATGCGACTCAATGCATCCGCGTTCGTGTTGAGTTTACCTTTTTTATAAATAATCTCATAGTCAAATTCTTCTAATTTTAATCTCCAACGGATCAATTTTTGACTACACTGCTTTAATGAAAATAACCATTGTAATGGTCTGTGATCCGTGTAAATTTTGAACTTACGGCCGAAAATATAAGGTCTAAAATACTGAGTAGACCAAACGATTGCCAAAAGCTCTTTTTCTATTGTGGAATAATTGATTTCCGAATCATTTAATGTTCCGCTTGCATAAGCTACTGGAAGGTCGTTGCCTATGTTACCTTGGGAAATCACGGCTCCGATTGCAACGTTGCTTGCATCGCATGTTAAATTAAATTCTTTTGAAAAATCTGGATATTGTAGCAAAGGTTCATTGATTAATAAATTTTTACATGTGTTAAAGCACTGAATGTAGTCGGAATTGTTTATGTCTATAGTCGCGTCTTTTTTCAGACATTTAGTTAATGGTTTGGTTATTTTTGCGAAGTCTCTAATGAATTTTCTATAGTAACCCAGAAGACCTAAAAATCCTTTTATTTGTTTAACAGTCTTTGGAATAGGGTAATTTTGAATAGCTATGATTTTATCTGGGTTAGGACGAACGCCATCTGGAGTCACTATGTGACCGAGATATGCGACTTCCTTTTTCAAAAATTCTGACTTGTCTAACTGAATTTTGAAATTAGATTGTCTAAGTCGATCGAAAACTAGTTTTAAATTATTGATGTGTTCTTGGAGGCTTGTACTGAATATTATGATGTCATCGAGATAGACCAAACATATTTTATGTGTTAAACCACGTAAAATATTGTCCATGACTCTCTGAAATGTCGCAGGTGCGTTTTTTAAGCCAAATGGCATACGAAGAAACTCGTAATGGCCATCTTCGGTATTAAAGGCGGTCTTTTGTATGTCCTCTCTGTTCATTTCAAGCCAGATGCTAAGTCAAGTGTCGTGAAGTATTGACAGCGTCCTAATTTGTCTAAAAGGTCTGTTATGTTAGGTAAGGGGTATTTGTCACCTATGGTTTTGTCATTTAATTTCCTGTAGTCTATAACGATACGCCATTTTCTTTTACCAGAACAATCCAAATAGGACTGGACCATGGCGAGTTGGATGGACGAATAATATTTTGATTTAACATTTTCTGTATCTGCGAACGGACTTCTTCTTTATGTATTTGTGGATATTTATATGACTTTGTATATACAGGGACTTCATCAGATGTTTTGATATTATGCTTAATTTGGTTTGTAAAAGATAAGTTCTTATTTTCAAGATGGAGTATATCAGAATATTTCTTTATTAAATTCAATATTTCAAACTCCTCTGAATTCATATGATCGGTACGTATTTTGGAATGATCAAAATTATTACTATATGTTTGAATACAATTGAAATTTGGACTAGAAAATGTTACATAATCGTCAATTTTTTCTACATTAATTAATTCAGGAATTTCAAAATTCAACTTTAAATCAGTTGGATTTATAACAGTGCATAAACAGTGGAAATCTTTAGCGTCAGAAACACATTCTGGAATAAATGCGTTTTGAAATTTGATATGTGGAACTAATACTGTGCCATTATCAATATCAATTTTAATTTTTTAAATCTGTTCTGATTTAGGTTCAATTGTAACTGTAAAACATTCTACTTTACTATTTGAAATAGCTTTATGGTCTATATTAATTGGATTATCAAAATCATGTATCTTTATTCTTGAATTAGGTGAAATAATTAAATCATTCGAAGTATCAATTAATATCTTCAATTTTTTCAAATTATCCATACCAAGTAACATGTCGAATTGATCGTGAAAGTTGAACAAATGATATTTTAAATTTAGATTACTTTTATTGTCTTGCTTGAATATTTTTGAAATAGGAACTTTTGTACTATACAACTCTGTGGACGTGCCATGAGCTGTTGTAATCTGAAACGGATCTCGAGTAATATGATTTCTATAGAATTTGAACGCAATGTTGGGTTTAATGAACGATCTTGTACTGCCGGTATCTATGAGAACTTTGAAATTATTCTCCGGGAATATTATAAATGGGAGTTTACTTTGATTGATTGTTAAATTCATCAACTCAAAATGGGTTGAAAATTTTAGTTCTGTTCCGAGGCGTTTCGTTCTAAAAAATCGTTCTCGTCATTCGGGATTCCGTCTGTACATTCGAATTCTGTTAATTGTATTTGTTCGAAATTATCGGCTATTTCGTAATCTGGATGAATATTATTTTCTGAACAATCAGGTTCATCTATATTATACAACTCTTCAAATTCAAAGTTAGGTTTCTGTTGAGAGTTTTGATTCTGCATTACAGTTCCTACTCTAGGTCTTTTAAGTGGCATATTTTGTGTTGTATTTTGAGTAGATATACTCATTGGGGTTGGTCTTTGGAAATTATTAAATGGTTTTCTGTTTTGATTTCCAAAATTATTTCTTTGTGCGTTCGGGTTAAAATTTGATTGTCTATTAAATGGATATTGGTTTTGTTGCATGGGTTGCGGCCTACTAAATTGTGGTGGCGTGTATCTTGAAGTTGATTGAGTAAAGTTTTGTGTAAATGGTCTTTGAACATATTTTTGCGGTTTATTAGGATTATTGAATGTTTTCTGATTTTTCGGCATATTATTAAATTGAAAATCATTTGTCAGCATACCCAATGCTTCATTTAAATTAGCGGGATTCTTAGCTCGCATTAATTGTCCTATCGGTTCTTTCAACCCTCTTAGCAAGATTCTTAAAGCATAATTTTGGAAGTATCTCATTAATGCATTTGCTTCGCCAGGAGCGGAGTTAGTTTGAATGAATGATATTTGTAAATTTAACACATGCTGTATTTTATTATAAAATTCAAACACAGTATCTCTTTCGTTCTGCTTTAATTCTGTCATTTCGATACAAAGAGTGTAACTATCGCGTTTATCCGCGTATGTACTTTTTAAAGCGGTTTTCAAATCATGCCAAGTGTTTATAATACTACCAGATATGTTAACAGCTGCTTCTCCTTCAATTTTTGATCTAATAGTACTCATAAGATATTCATTTTGAAAGTCTGCGGGATTTGTTGCAATATAAAATTTATTGACTAATTTTTCGCATATTTCTATGAATCTTGGTAACAATTCGCGTTCGCCGCGAAATTCTGGAATCATGTCCAGATATTCTCTTTTTAATTCATTTGCCATTGTGATATTTCTTGTTATATTCTGTAAAATAGGTTGTCTTAGGGTAATTGGAATTGCTTGGGGAATTTGATTAATTTGATTACGATCTTCGCGATCGGAGTCCGATTCAGAACTTGTACCTGAGTCTGAGTTTAAATGAAAATTACCTCTAAGTGACATAAGTAGTACTCACAGCAAAACTAGCAGCACCAGCTTCATTTGCCCTGAAGATGATGTCGGCTGTCTGTGACTCTGCGTGGATCAGGTTGCGTGTGACTGGTTGGCTGATGTACGTTCAGCAGGTCCCAGGATATGATTTCTTCGTTCAACTTGTTCGTTGCTCTTGAAGTTTTTGTGGTTTACGCGTTTACACGGCTGAAGTATTATATACTTTAACACTTTATTTTGCTCCACAAAATGTTCTTTTGCCAAATAAATCACTAGAGTGAACCGAATTATATTCGTTAACTCGTTTTGGCTAATCCTACAACGATTGCGCCAGTTAAATGTCGAGACTGAACAAGTCGCTTTTTAAAAAGTTTATTTGTTACTTGCACAATTATGTGCTTTTGAACCACTGTACAAGATTCTTTGCATTTTTGTCAAGTTTGCTGTACGCTCCAAAGACGACACATTTTTGTGTCTTTGACAATGGAGGACAACGGCTGACATTCGTGAGTAATTAACTCTCATGTAAATATTCTGAATGTAAATCTAGTTGGCGAATCCGTAATAAGCCAGACGGTTGAATGAAAGTAAATTAATTTTTGAAAAAGTCTTGTACAGCGCCGGGATTCGAACCCGAGATCTCATGAATTCCGGTCATGCGTGATAACCACTACACCACGCTGAGACAACTGAGTAAGTCTCCCAACACTGTACAAGATTCTTTGCATTTTTGTCAAGTTTGCTGTACGCTCCAAAGACGACACATTTTTGTGTCCTTGACAATGGAGGACAACGGCTGACATTCGTGAGTGATTAACTCTCATGTAAATATTCTGAATGTAAATCTAGTTGGCGAATCCGTAATAAGCCAGACGGTTGAATGAAAGTAAATTAATTTTTTTGACAAAAATGCAAAGAATCTTGTACAGTGTTGGGAATCCCGGCGCTGTACAAGACTTTTTCAAAAATTAATTTACTTTCATTCAACCGTCTGGCTTATTACGGATTCGCCAACTAGATTTACATTCAGAATATTTACATGAGAGTTAATTACTCACGAATGTCAGCCGTTGTCCTCCATTGTCAAGGACACAAAAATGTGTCGTCTTTGGAGCGTACAGCAAACTTGACAAAAATGCAAAGAATCTTGTACAGTGTTGGGAGACTTACTCAGTTGTCTCAGCGTGGTGTAGTGGTTATCACGCATGACCGGAATTCATGAGATCTCGGGTTCGAATCCCGGCGCTGTACAAGACTTTTTCAAAAATTAATTTACTTTCATTCAACCGTCTGGCTTATTACGGATTCGCCAACTAGATTTACATTCAGAATATTTACATGAGAGTTAATTACTCACGAATGTCAGCCGTTGTCCTCCATTGTCAAAGACACAAAAATGTGTCGTCTTCGGAGCGTACAGCAAACTTGACAAAAATGCAAAGAATCTTGTACAGTGTTGGGAGACTTACTCAGTTGTCTCAGCGTGGTGTAGTGGTTATCACGCATGACCGGAATTCATGAGATCTCGGGTTCGAATCCCGGCGCTGTACAAGACTTTTTCAAAAATTAATTTACTTTTATATATATATATATATATATATATATATATATATATATATATATATATATATATATATATATATATATATATATATATATATATATATATATATATATATATATATATATATATATATATATATATATATATATATATATATATATATATATATATATATATATAGGATGTGCAACGAAACGCGGAACAAAGGAGTTTACCATGCGATTTTCAAAATGCGCGGAAATTGGCTCTCCTGTATATATTAGAGCAAAAGTACAATAATAAAATTGGTCCAAAATCAATTTTTACACTTGAAAAGCTTCTATTTAATGCAGAAGAATATCTGTAGCATTAGATATTTGGGAAATAATATGACATTTCCGTTAAAAATTAGATAGTCATAGAAATGAAGAACGAATGAAACAAACTCCCATTCTGACAGTTTAATTCAGTGTTATAACAACAATTATTATCAATAGAGATGAGTTGTTCAAAATCAATCTTTACTTCCAAAAAGTCTTCATTCAATGCAGTGGAATATCGATAGAATCTAATAAGAATCAATAATAATAACACAGAATGAAATGTCAGCATGAAAACTTCATATTCTATTTTCTGAAGATCTAAAATGCTACAGATATTCTACCGCACTAAATAAAGACTTTTCATAAGTAAAAAGACTTTTCATAAGTGAAAAATTATTTTCAACAACTTTCCATTCCATATATATATATATATATATATATATATATATATATATATATATATATATATATATATATATATATATATATATATATATATATATGTATATATAAATAGGGGGCCTTATTCCATGCTGTCGCCCCGGGTCTACAAAGGGCTTAGTCCGCCCCTGGGCTTAACACTTTCTGGTGTGATAAGATATCCCAGAAATTCTACATTTCTTACGCCAAATATTGATTTAGAAATATTTATTCGTAAACCGAATTTGTTTAATCGTTCAGATACTAATTTGAATTGTTTTTCATGCTCATTTTTATTTACAGAAGCTATAATCACATCATCTAAATAAGCAAATAGGAAATCTAGACCTGAGAAGACAAGATTTATAAATCTTTGAGAAGAAGCTGGGACATTTTTAGGTCCAAAACTCATTACATTAAACTCAAAGAGACCAAAAGGCGTAATAATAGCAATTTCAGGCTTATCTTCCTCTGCTATTGGAACTTTGTAGTAGGCTTTGAATAGATCAATCTCAGAAAATATATTTTTTCTGGGTAGAATATGTAAAAAGTTATCTATTCTTGGAATGGGATACCTGTCAGGAACTGTTTTATCATTCAGTCTTCGATAGTCTCCGCATGGTCTAAGTGATCCATCTTTCTTGTTAGCTATATGAAGAGGACTGGCCCATTCTGACTGCGATGGTCGTATGATTCCATTGTCCAGCATAAATTGAAATTCTTGTTTGGCAATCTTCAACTTTCTTGAATCAAGCTGCCTCGGCCTGCAGTATATTGGATCTCCATTTGTAACAATTTGATGCTTGATGTCATGCTTTAGGTATGTAGGCAGCAAATTGGGTTAAGTAAGTTCAGGATGATTAACTAGTAAATTTGCGAAATAATTAGACTTTTTCAAAGCTGTTATTATATCGTTTTGGTTAATTTCTGAAATATTACATTGAACACTTGATTTTGTTGCTTTATCGATAAGGCACTTGTTATGAAGATCTATTGAAAGGTTAAAATGTTTCATAAAATCAACACCCAATATGCCTTTGTCTAGTTTAGCTACGATAAAAGGCCACTGAAACTGTCTACGTAGACCGATATCAACTGTCAACACTCTAATACCGCATGTTGGTATTTCAGTGTTGTTAGCAGCATAAAGCTTATAAGTACTGTCTAGTTTTTCATGCTTCCTTGCAGGAATAATTGAAACATCAGCTCCACTATCAACTAGTAGTCGTAATCCCGTTTTCTATTCTGTGATAAATAGGCGAGATGTACGGCATTTGCTAAATGCAGCAGAATTCGCCGCTAATTCGGCTGCTGGTTCAAGTTTCCCTGCACCCATTGACAAGGCGTTTGACATTTTTCAGCTTTTTCCCCAAACCTGAAATGATAGAAACAATATTTCCCTTTCGGGTTGGACTTCCTGCTTCGGCTGGAGTCTCGATTGTGACTACAGTCACGACTGCGACTAAGGGACCGGGACCTGCCTCTCTGATGAACTTGAGTTGATATTTTCGCTATCCTTTTTTCTAGCTCTGCTATTTTTGCCAGTAACTGTTGATTAACATCACTGCAGCAGCCGTTCAATTTTGATGATTCAGCAGTGAAAATTTCTGTACGCGAATTAATATCCATTATTTTGCCTGCCATAATTCTCAATTTTCCAATAGTTTCTTCGCCACTGACGATTAATACACTCTTGATTGAATCAGGTAATTTGTCAAGCCATATAGTTTTCAAGCACTGTTTGATATATCAGCACCAGCCAACGATTGCATTTTACGTTAAGCCCGTATGACAAGTCCAATTTTTTCGTACATTTTTCAGTTCAATGTTTTGTTTGTGAAAAAACTGACTGTTGCAAACCGGTTAAAATGTTCAATGATTTACTCAATTTTTCGTTCAATGGAATAATGGAACTCGCTCTATTTTGTTCAATGTTTTCGTTGAATCATTGCGCAGATAGTATGCGCACTATATTGCAATGCGCTGTCAATAGTAGCCAGAGATAGAAAATACATTCGTATCATTTAAAAGAAAATGAAACAAAATCAGTGCAAAAAAAAAGAAATAAATGGAGCAGAAATGGACATAGAGAAGCGAACGATGGTATTTTAACAATGTTGGACGAAGAATTGTTAATATGAATTCATTCAGAAATTATCTAAGATTGCTTAATGAATGTTTTTAGAATGTTTCATAGATTTTTCTTAATAAAATTGGTAGCTGCAATTGCGAGAACTAAAGCTAGGATATTAATTTCCTCCACATAACTAATTTTCGACATTATATGTTTGACAGCTACAGCTTATCGGTATGATGCTCAGAAAATAAAAATGAAGTACGCATGCGCATGCAACAAAACATTGAGATGCGTTGCATACAGGATTTCTTGCTTTCAATGATTTAGTTCATAAAAGAGTACAGAAAAATTGATCACAAAACATTGACATAAAAATTTTACGAAAAAATTGAGCGTGTCATACGGGCTTAATAAAATACTAGACTCAGTATCACCAAGCTCTATTCCTGTTAACAGTGTTTTTTATCCGTTTATTTCCACTTTCTTTGGAAATTGTCATCAGCCGCTGTTTACTACTTGAATATTTGTTGGTACTTGCATCTGTTATTATATCCCATAAATTTTCTACAAATTTTGGCTCCAATTGTGAAATTAAGTAATCAAATTTGGTATCTTCGCTTCTTCTTGTTGAGGGCAAATTGTGCTTCTACTTGAAAAAACCATATTTCGGGTTTCTCAGGCCAAAATGGTGGAATTTTGATATTGATTTTATTTGCTTGACCTGATTGTATCCCAGGTAAATCGGCTCCCGAATTTTCCATTTTTAATAGTCAGGGGTCACCAAATTGTAGGTACTAATGTCTGTTAAATCCTACATGAGATATTAATTGTTCCAGACAAACAGTCAATTGAATAAATGTTTTATTGCAATATTTTCAGAACTCTCTGAACACAGTTTTTTTGACAACAAATTATTATATATTGTTTTTTCAATGCTACCCCTATTCTTTTTATATTAAATTCAAAACAAAAATACATTTCATGTTAGCCAAGGGTGGCTACACAGCTGCTGTTACGTCATTTGGATCGGGCCTGCCATTGTTGGATTCTGCGCCGTAGCGCCCCTGATGCGCGTGGATGAGCGCAGTATCCTCTTGGACAGTGTGGTGGCGCTGGTGTATCATCAAAGTAGAGTGACTTCGAAGCGTTTGATTGATTTAACGTAGAAGCACTGCTGGAGGAGTCACCTGGTGACTTCACAGTATCGAACCGCCTTAACGTAGAATCACTGCGAGGGAGCAAGTTTGGTTCCATCCGCATAGAAAGTTTCTCGTCATCTGCGACCGCCTGGGTCCGTAATGCGACCGCTGGTGTCGAGTGTCATGTGCAGCCGTTTCGTCACCGTCAACCAAGTATCACCGTACAAGTTCTGTAAAATATATGTTCTTTGTTCACCGTCATCGTTTTTGTGTAATAAATCTCATTGTGACACCTACCTTCTGATAATTATTTCCGACAACCCTAACCCTTCCCGTCTGAGCTATCCAGCCGTCCGTCATAGACAAACTGCGTCACCGACCGTATTGGCGCCCGAGCACACCGTCAGCAGTTTTCGACAGCGACGTCAAAAGTAACACCCACGCCATCAGCGGAGAGTATCGTTACAACAGGTACCTATTATATAAGATATTTATTATATATTTACATATATAAATATATTATAAGTATAAATAATACATAATAAACTATTTTTTTGATAAGTAAAATATTACGCACTCACAGTTTTTTATAAAGACATGCGATATAAAAAATTGCAAATAGTGTATTTCATTCCTTGGGTTAGAGCAATAAAATAATTAATCTTCCAATAAATATGCATAAAAGTTTTTCTAGGAAAGTTAAAGATTACAAAGTTTGAAAATAAACAAAAGAGTTTTACATATTTAGAGATCCCGAAGTGCAGCAATTTGTCAGATTGTTTTCAAAAATTGTATTACAGAATATAAATTGAAATTCCATGATGATAATCTGAGTATTTAATATTACTCTAATTATATATGACTGAAAACCGAATAATTTGATTCAACATTTGAAAACTGAAAATTCTAAATTGAAGCATGTAATTTGATTACAAATAATACATCATGCCAAAAATAAATAATTTGATAGACTCCGATATTATTTTATCACGTTTTTTACCTAAAGATTAAACTATTTCGACCCAATCATCGCGTTTCTTGCACTGTTCACATATGCTAAAGCGCTTTCTAAGGACACAGAATGGCGGATGATAATACTCATATATTTAGTGCCTTAACCAAAGTAGCTGCAACCAAGGTGGCAGCACTTGTGATGCTTGAGGCGAAGCCTTTGATCTAAGATGACAGCAACTGCAGAACTCGAAACACGTCGAAATTTGAAACTCGGAGCAATGGCGTCACTACGCATATTAGAAGTTCAAACTCTCACTGAATTGTTAGAAGTCACTAAGCACCGTTCACTCGCGATTCACACTTTCTTGACACCAAGCCCACAAGCTTAGCGCTATTTATAACATTTGATGTATTTGTGTTACTTATTCGAGGTTTTGAAGCATAATTATTCTAAAGCTCCAAAACAATGAAATGATGTCCAACGCTCTTTACAAAGGATACAATCTTCTATTGAGCAAATATCTATAGGTTTACAGTTCGATTCAAATTTTATTGGTTCAATTACACTGCTTTGTGTAAGTTTCAATCTGCATTGAAGATCCCGGATAAGCAATCATATTTGGCATTCTGAAATTGCCTGATAAACCAATATTGGATGTTATGGAACATGATTAATTTGAGCATGCCTTTATTAAAGAGTAATGGTTCACAACTGAATTATGTTCTAACTTTCTATTGATACATGACAAAGACATTGATGATTGATTAATCTCAAAGCATGCGTAAAGAACACTTGAATGATTGCAAGCAATTCTGTAGAATATGTCATTATGTTTTAAAGTGAAAAAACCATGATTCAAAATGCAGCACAGTATTCACTCATGTCACCACCTTTAAAGTTCTTTATATAAGAAATATCACCTAGAAAACCACCATCACCGCAAGATCTTGAACAATTATAGTATTGCATATTTTCAGGGTTGCTATTCAATCCAATCATTGCTGTGCGGAATGAATACGAATATCCTTTATTATTAATTGGAGTGACAGGAATAGATCTTTTAGAGGTTCTTTCTCGACATGGTTTTAACTCAACATATTTCTTAGTTCCAGGGATTCAAAACCACATGCATTAGAACTCAATTCTCTGGAAATACCTGACAAAGAATCAAGTTTCATATCAACAGAAGTACATTTATTGACACATTATATTTCGTATATGCAGTTTTACAAACATCAACACAACTTTTAGCGTCTATATCAAATATGTTATCTGTGCTTCTACAATGAGGGAAAGCAAAATACCCTTATTGATATTCAATTGATAGTTCTCAACTAGTGCAAGCTGTCATTTTGCTCAATAATTGTTGGAGAAATGATTGACAAAGTTTTAAAGCCTTATTATTCTTGAAATATTAGTTTCTTGACTGGAAGCCATTTTATCATACTTATTGATAGTTGTGTTTTGAATAATAAATCCTAGAATTTCTGGAGTATTATCTCATCAGCAAACAGCTTGTTTTTGTTTTACATTTCTCTTTTCACTATCCAAACTTGTTGGATTTCATTCTTCACTTTCCTCAATTTTCATGAAGCTATTTCTACCATTCCTCCTAGATTAAGGGATGGTGAATATACATGTCCAATTCATATTTTAACTGATATGATCCATCAGTAGATATATAAAGCCAATTCTTGTTCAGATAACGATCTAGGCTTTCAAACATAACGCTAGCAGTGACCTTATCTACACATTTACCAGTAACGCCATCTCTTGAGCAGTGGTGAGTGGCGCCACCCATAATCCAGCAGACTATCTAGCGTTAAATGAGAAGATTCTCATTTTTTGCGTGTGGCGCTATCTATGGTCCACTGGACGAACTACTAATTGGAGTGGATAAATGGGTTTATGCACTATGAGTGACAACAGTGACGTTATCAACACATTTATGAAGATCACAGATGCGAGAGTAAATACAACATTCTAAAAAAATTAAAAAGAGTTTGTATAAATATATATTGGGAGAAAAATTCTAGTCTTGGAGCGATAATTGTTCTTCATTTGGTGATATACAATGATCTCATTGTAATGTCCTGCAGTATAAGTTCATAATGATAGTTAAAAATTCTTTTTAATTGTCTTTGAGGATAAATTAAAAATAATTTGAGCAACAAAAACATACCGCTTCACTCATCAAGTTTCATAAAACCTACAATCCAATGTGAAACTTAATCGTACATATCCAATATGAGGCGCATTACACATTCATGTCGGCAATTGCTTGGAAACACTCCTTACAGTCGTCGCACATTCGTCCTTAATCTATAATTTTCAAACCGCCGTTCAATATTGAACTCACACTAAATCCCGAATGAAATGAACAAACACAAAAATTTTCCATTTCACTTCAAAGGTTGGAAACTTTTTTCACTAGCATTTTCAAAAAAATGGTATGAATGGACCTAAAACTCTTCTAAGAGTAACAAGTGACAAGCATTCCCATTAGGTGAGAAATTTATAATTTTCTCAGCACCACATCGCCACCCCGATTTTGTTACAGCTAAAATATTGATAAAAAAATTTAAAAACCAATTTACTTTTTAATAATCTTTCTAAAATATGTGCTCACCATTACTTGAAACTTTTTTTCCGCCTGGGTCTTAAGTTGCGAAGGCTAAAAAAATATTTTCCAATAAAATAAATAAGATAAATCGATTATCCTTTTAATTCACTTATCTCATATTCATCAAATACTTACTCTATTTCATCTCTCCCTGACTTACGAGCTTCGTCAACGACGTGAAGGCTTTCGGGAGATGGAGGTTGTGTATCACCCCCGACCTCACGAACCCCATCGACGTGCACACTCACGGACGAAGGAGGTTGCGTTACTTCACGCCTTGGGGATGGTGGTGGAGAGCATGCTGGCAGACAGTTGAAGGTGAGAGTAATCAGAGGGTAGCGAAGAAGTCGCTGGTTTCTCCGGAGGTGCAGAGCTGGAAGAAGAAGAAAAAGCTTGAAACTGGCACACTGAACACGGGCGCACCGGTTCATGTATCACACGTCTAGTGGTAACACATTTATTGCACTTAAACTGGCTCATGTTATTTGAGGTGTTAAGTTTTCAAAAAAAAAGATAATTAATGACAGTTGACAGAATACTTGTCCAACTCCAACATTAAAGTATGGAGTAAGAAATATATGATTGATTGAATGGTGCATTTCAAACACGTAATATAAGATTGAAAGAAAATCTTTAATATGCACTACCGTTTATGATTATTTTAAAACGATGTAATACATTGTACAAAATAAGTCAATTGAACTAACAATAAGAAGCTGTGTAATCGATAAACTCTCGGCGTTTTCCTTCTTAACAGGTTTGAAATAAAGTAAGGTCCAAAAGTATCAAATCCAACAAAATGCTTTCAATAGCAACAAAGCTATACACGCATATACATAGAATGATAGACCGGAAAAATATTCCACAAGAAGTGATGAAATCAAAGAGGAATGTTTCATACTAATCAAATTGTATGAAATGATTTTCCTCAAAGACCATCCTTTTTGAAAAAACATGCTGTACTCTACATTTTCAAACAAATAATATATTCTTATACACGTATTCCAATCTATGAGCCTATGAATATAACCTCAAACCTCCCAAAAGGCATCTTAGAATTGAAACATTATTTGCTTCCGTAATTAAGACGCGGTCAGGGTGACACACGCCATTTTTAAGGCAAAATACGAGGGTCTGTTAACAAATTCAGAGGCCTTATCCCTAACACCTCTCATTGGCTGTCTTAAACAAAATGGCGGACAGGACGGCGACCAATCACAAAGCAGCTCAAAATCACGTAGTCGCTCGCAGAAAAGTGGGAGGGTGGCCGACAAACCAACGCATCTACTACTCATATGATATAAAACAAAAACTGATATTCCTGACTAAATACTATTGTCCCCTCAAACAGAGGTACGAATAATAAATGATATCAAGCCTATGAATAGAGAGATAAATTCAATAAAAAACTCTCAAAAGTGAATTAAAATATATCTCTAACACTGGCGGGCAACAATACCGTCTATTGAGCTTTGTGAGCTCAAAAACCTTGCTTAATCCTCAAATTCGGCCTCTGTAGACCCTTGTAGCCCACAAAGGCGCAGCCTCCAGGTATATCCCATCAAAGTTCGTATCCAAAGAATCACAGAGGTAAATTCTACTATGAAAAATTCATTATGATTTTATTAACTTCCTCTTAGATGGGTAACAGTGAACGCCTAGGCTTTGAGAGCCCGATTTATCATCTCGCGCATATCCACAAGTAAGAAAAACACATTTATACATATATTATAGATAAATAAAACATTCAATACTCACGTTCCATTTTTATTGGTACTTCTGACAAGTATCATCGAATAGTTTCTCGTTCAATTGAGCTTTTCTAGTATATGCCTCAACACTCAAAAAGTGAAATCTTCATGCAAAAATCGTTGGGAAGTCTGTAAAACAAAAAATTAGATCTTCATGCTTCACTTCAAATACTAATTTGTACAAATTTCTCCATATAATATATAAATCAATCGTTGATAGCCCCGTAAAATAGAGAAACGTGACCTCAATTCACTAATCAGAAATAGTTCATCGAAGTCCCAAATTTTTCATCAAAGAAGTGGAATATTCATGCGGATGAATCATTGCATCACTTAATTACTGTGAATCTCTCGCAGCAATTAGTGGATAGGATATTCTGATTTTTTTTTCTCTCAGTAGCTGATCTTCTGGGTGATTGATTGCACTATTCACAATATAGATACTTTTTTTCCAATTATAGTTAGTCAACTATATCATAAATGGTATCACTTCTATTACAGAAATGTATATTTTCAAATTAAATTAGTATTTAGTTCACTAAATGATAGTTAGCAGCACTCGCAATATAGAACACTTTTTTCAACTCTATTAAGTCCGTCATATGATAGATGCAACCACTCATATTGCAGAGATCCATTCATCCACTTCAATTAGTAGTTCGTCCAATGGACATAAGATAGCGCCACACGCAAAAATAGAAATCTATTTATTTAACGCTAGTTATCCTGCTGAATGCGTGGCGCCACTCATTACTGCTTAAGAGATGGCGCTGCTGGTGAATGTGTACATAACGACACGGTTGTCACTCATGGTGCAGAAACTTATTCATCCACTTTAATTAGTAGTTCATCCAATGGACATAAGAAAGCGCCACACGCAAAAATAGAAATCTATTTATTTGACGCTAGTTATCCTGCTGAATGCGTGGCGCCACTCATTACTGCTTAAGAGATGGCGCTGCTGGTGAATGTGTACAGAACGACACGGTTGTCACTCATGGTGCAGAAATTTTTTCATCCACTTCAATTAGTAGTTCGTCTAGTGGATTAAATGAATTCATTCGGCAATTTAAATGTTCTTCAGCCACTCCGTTCCTAGTTCTAGTCATTTATCTGATAATGTCATCATTCATAACTTCGTTGGATTGTGTAGTTGTCTTGATTCTATTTTAACATTATCTTCTATTATATTGTTTGTTGTATTGTCTTATTTCTCCCATATTTGTTGTCACGTTGTGAGTGTCATTGTGGAAGTGATAAATTGGTTTTTGTATCAAGCTAGTTCCATTTGAGAAGCTTCCTTGCTTCATTTTCTTTTTATTCCATTCTGATAAATTGTTTTTGCTTCTATTTCAACATGAGCTGTGGTATTTCCGATATCTTTAGTAAATGTGTTATCTGCTATGGTTGTGCTTCCATTTTCTCTGAATATTTGAGCTTTATCTTCTCTAAAATAGTCATTTTCTTCTCCATCAATATAGAGAGTTAAATGAGAACCATTGCTCCACATAGCATATTTTATTGATTCAAGAACATCAACTAGTTGATTATGATCATCAACTAATGTTCTTTCAATTCTAATTCTATCATAAGCATTCATGATTGTTAGGAGAAACAACACAAGGTCTATTATGAAAGAATACATTATTATATATCCATCATATTCATACTTGTGAAAGCGAACGGATTATATATAAAGTTAAACTATGAGCACAAATTATAATAAATAAATATATATATATATATATATATATATATATATATATATATATATATATATATATACACAACAAGTGAACCTTAACTGGCTTTGTCTCATGATGCGGCAGTAATTCTGTCCCTTCGATCATCCCCTCGGCAGCACACCTCCGTAACATCAACCTTTGTGCGGGTCAAGGGTAGTCCCAGGTATCCTTAGCCTCAGATGTTTTGATGGATGAATTTTACCAAACTATAGTGTGCCAACATAAATATATATAATCGAAAACTTGAACAATTGAAAGCTACTGGACGAGTAGCTTCAGATGCTTCATCGGCGAGAAGGAATATGACGTCAGTAATATATCACTCCAAGTAGGTGAAAAAGCTGTGAGAAGTTATAGAATAGATATTTAGAATCAAGAAACAAAGAAGTAAATTCAGTTAAAATAATTAAAGGTTATATACCCATATTGCGTGAGTGCGGATGGCCGGGCGTGTTTGTTCATCTAAACATGCTGTGACATCACTCTATCAAAAGGTCGCAGGTTCGAATCCATCCACCGACAATGTGTGATTTGTCGTGAAAATAAAAAATGCAGCTACTTGCATCATCACACTCGGGTGCTATAGGTTGCGTACCTATACACCTTGAAAAGTATGTAGCAATGGTAGGAAGTTCTGGTCGGCAGTACGGTGGTGTTATACCGCGGCTCGATGATACCGATTAGGAACGCCCAGGCCCTCACAAGGGCTGTTGCGCCAGTGATGATGATACCTATATTGCACTAGTTCTCAAAAAAATTGATTCAACCCATTTCACTCATCTCACAAACAGATAATAAAAAATTCTCAGAAAACTGAAGAATATATCTTAGCTATTGAGACATGCGAATCTCAGTTTTTGTTCAAACAAAAAAAAATGAAATAATAATGAACCATATGCGATAATTGACTTCTTCAAAAGATAATTTATTTCAAGACACACAAGACGAGTAAATGATGTCAACTATCTCCTTTTCAAGGAAAGCACGTGGTACATTTCACTTGTTTAATCTAGTTTTTTGATATGAATGTCAAAGGCTATCATTTGAGATTTGGAATTATACAGAGTATTCAAAATTAAAGAATACAGATGTATTAGTGAATAAAGCATTTGAAAGAAAAAATAAAAAGAGTTTATAAAAATACACATTGGAAGGAAATGTCTAGTTTTTGAGCTATAATTGTTTCTAATTCAGGTGAAATACAATAATCTCATTGTAATGTCCTAAAGTATGAGTTTATTATAATAAAAATATGGATATTATAAAATGCTATAGCTTGACACAATTTTTTCTGGATATATGGACATTTGACGTGTTTTTAACTATTTTTGAGGTGTTTCATCAGTCTCAGAAATTATTAATATATAATTTATTAATTTTTTGAAGAAATCGAAAAAATATAATAATTGAAAAAATACATCAAAATATGGAAAAAAAACCTAATATCTACTACTAAATACTACTGCTCTTCTCTTAAATAGAGATGGGAGCTCTAGATAAAATGAAGTCCATAAATTGAAAAAAGAAAAAATTTAATAAAAAAACTCTCAAAAGTGGATTGAAAATATACCTTTTACACTGGCGCGCAATAGTGTCTTTTATTGAGCTTCGTCAGCTCAAAAACTCCACTGAAGCCTTCGATTGGGTCTCTGTAGACCCTTACGGCCTGTGGAGGCACAACCTCAAGATGATCTCATCAAAGCTCCTATACTGAGAAACACAAAGTTTAATTTTTTAATAAGAAATTCATTAAAATTTCATTAACTCACTCTAAGATGTACCACTATAAACGCCTACGTTTTAACAGCTCCATTATCCCTCTCCTGTATTTCTAAATGTGATAAAAACACATTTATACAAATATTACAATTGAATAAAACATTCAATACTTACGTTACATTTTTTTCTTCTAGAACTTGGAAGAACTTTGTATTTTGAATGTGAACTAATAGATATGAAAAAATAGTTTTCCGTTTAATTGAGCTTTTAAAGTATATACCCCACCACTTGAAAGGAAAAAAATGAAATCTTCATGCTCCAATTGCAAATACTAATTTATACCAATTTCTGCGTATCATATAAAAATGAATCGTTGATAAGGCCGTAATACTCAAAAAAATCAAAATCTTCATGGTCTACTCGTGGATACTAATTTGTACAAATTTCTTCATATAATATGAAAATAAATAGAAAAAAAACCCGATACAAATTCACTTAATGAAAATAATTAATCCAAAGTCTCAAATTTATGATCAAAGGAGTAGAATATTTATGCAAATGAAGCATTGCATCACCTTATTATTGTAAATCAATCGCAAAATCGTTCCTTAACAGCAAAGTTACATTCATTTATTTCTACATAGTAACACTATGAAATATATAAGTCTGGCCTGTATGAGAGGAAAATGCAGCTGACACGTTATTATACCTGAAATTGATATTGTTCTCCAACTCTAATGTCGGAAATTTAACATCGTAAACATGATTAATTATAGAGAAACACCTGATTGTATTATTTTGATATGGGAAATGAAGCTGTAGATTCTCATGATGGGAATATATTTATCGATGAAAATAATTTTCCTGCAACAATTGGTTTATTTGAACTTATATTCAAGAAAAAGCCAGAAGCAGAATATATAGAAAATGATTTATATTATTATAAGAGAATATTAAATATTACTAACTCAGCGCGTGGAGATGATATAAGCACAGGGCTTAAAGCTAGCAAAGCAGAAAAATATATACAGATATTGTAGGCCCATTATTGAAGTCAAGTTCGAAGAATAACTTGAATGGGCTACTAACTCAGTTTCTTCAACTGAAGATCCAAAATTATTACCAAAGGATAACGTATCTGGCTCGGGACTTCTAAAAAGTTATGATACTAAAAATGTTGAATATGAATTCTCGAATGATCCATATGAGTTGGTAAATAAATTGAAAAAATATATAGCTTCTAAGAACGCTGGCAGCAATGATCACAATGATGAAATTACTCCAACAGCAACAATGATGATGAAAAATTGATAAAAGCCAGCACACCTACTTCAGATTTCCATGCGCTAAATAGAAAATTTTTGGAGGACAAAATCAGACTAGTTGTGGATTCGCTTGAAAGCAAAATAAATACTATTGATAATGAAGTTACTGAGTACATATCAAACGCTCATGAGAAGAATAAAAAAGATGATCAAATAATAACGAGTGTTAAAGAAGATTTGGATATTCTATTCAAAGAATCAAAAATTTATGATGAAACGCAATAGAAAATATGTCAACATATATTAAACGTGAAATAGGTAAAAGAGCTTCGTAAGCCAGCAAGAATTCATTTCAAGAGAAGGTGGGTGTTATTCGAAGGTGTGATGAGACTTCTAAGAGTGATTCAGTTGAAATTAGACCATATGCTGAAATAAATCAAAATCATAATTACATACTGCTTGTAATTGATATTTTTCCGAAACATGTTTGAGCTAAGCCTATTAAACATAAATTGTGTATTGAAGTGTCTAACGCTTTGGAACAAATATTTAAAACAAGTGAGCGAGTACCAAAAAATGTACACACTGATTTGAGAAAAGAATTGAATAATGCAAATTTCAAAAAATTTATAAAAAACAATGGGATAAATCATCATTTTGCAAAACAAGCTGTGGAAGCTTCTATTGTTGAACGCGTAAATCGAACATAAAAAATATTATGTATGAAAAATTCAGTCTGCAGGGGTCTTACAAATGGTTGAAAAAGTAGTGGGGAGACAAGAACTCGCGTACGCGACCTTCATTAAAATCCAATTGATTCGGCGTCAGCCCCGCGGCCATATGTCTAATTATCGCGGATGTTTTTGATTCCCTCTAATTAACGGTTAATAGCTTTTCAATTATTTGAATATTTTGATTGCACGTTCATGAATTGTTATTGAGTCATTCTAAATATTTCAGTTTAAGTATTTTTAATTTTGGATATTTGAAAGTATAATATTATTATGATGTGATTAAAATAGAGTACAGTGCTGTATAGCTGTAGGAACTTTAAATTTCCAAATAATAACAAAATTAAAAAATATATTTCACCTGAAACGAAAGTGTAGGGAACAAATTGAAAAGAATGAGTACTTAGTAAAATACTTTGAAATGAAGAGAGTTTGTTCCGTGATTGAACAATTTATTAAAATTTGAAATATATATAACTAGCCTACCCGCAACCTTTTCATACCATATGGATATGAAGTGATCCTATCAACTAGCCTACGTTTCATGAAGTTTACATTAAATTTTTTTGTCTCTTTCTTAGTAACTACCTTATGATCTAATGTACACCTTATATTATAATTATTTATTACTACATCACTATTATTTACACCCAATATCAAGTCTTTAATACATTTGAAATTAATTTTTAAAGAGTTTTCATAGTTCAAAGTGAATCCTTTAACTTCACAAACTTCTTCAATACGTCCATTCGCCGGAGAAGAGATCTTATACGCGTAATTTTTAGGGCCTCCACAGACGAATTCTTTTATATATGACTCGCGACCATAACAAACCAATTCGTCGGTTAAATCCCCTAGAAAATTTCCGGTATCTGGTTCATATTGCCCTGGCGAATGGATATAGATAATAGAGTCTGTATCATAATACAAAACTCTACTATCTAATTTATATAAGTATTTGTAAAGTTCAAGGCGTGCCTGGGCGGTGGTAAATGCGGCTATCACGCAGTTGACGGTGGGAAGCTGTTCCACGGACTCATCTTGGTACTGCCAGTTCACGTACAACGCCTGATCACCCGCAGGAATAATCCGATGGACAATAATCGCAGGATTGACCAGTAGATCGTAAAGCTCTGCGGGTGATGAGACAGCCGTCGTACGTGGCCTATTTTCAGCTTGAGCAAATTCACCTGAGAAACACACAAACAGATCAATTAACAATTAATCGGAATAATGAAGAAATTTTGTCTTACCCCATAGTGAGTTGAACGAAATTCTAACAACCGCTCGTTTTCCAGGGTTCTTCACAATGGCATCTGCATCAAGCTGAATATTTTCATTAACGAAAAAGTCTTTGATGTAGGCAGCTTTCGACTCGTTCGTGGTACAGTCCTCCGGATACCCGGAAGCTTCTTGCTTGATTTTTAAAAAGTTGTCGATGTACTCGACAAATATACCCTCTGTCTTGGAAGCTTTGTTGTGTTGGGTAATCTCATATTGCCAAACCTCAAGCACTTTGATTATTTTATAACCATACCGTACTGCTGCTTTTACCTCATCAGTAACCCACGTACCGGTAATTTGTCGAGCGTCATCGTCATGTGTACAGTCACCTTGCTCTAAATTGTCGCAACATGACCGACACAGCACAAACATAAGTTTACCATGGGCTTTCCTTGGTAATACAGGATGGTATAAATTAGTAAGAGCTAAAACGGTACATTTTATCAATCCTTCAACCTGGTCAATATTATTGGCCGGACACAAAGAGTCGCATTCTGAGTCCACCAAAATTTGCGGGTGGCCGATCGGGTATTTCCCGTATTTGCAAATGTAGGGATACAATGAACATACATCGACATATTTGATTTTCTGATCATTCACACAAGTTTTATGAAGTACAGTATTGCCTGTGCGTCCCCCATATAGAGCGTCGCGAGGCTGCAACGGTAAATTATTTAACAGCTGATGGTTTTTCAATTCTTTCGTCAAGTCTTTATACTCTTTTCAATAATTTCTAAATTCACACTCCCAAATACTTAACTCAAACACCAATTTATCGTGCGCAAAAAAACCATCAACTTTCAAATTACTTCCAAGCACAGCCTCCAATCCCCGCGCTGCATGCTGGATAATTATTCCGCGCCTATTCTCTTGAAATACTAGCCATTGCAACGCAATTTTAGACTGATTATCTCTGAATCTATAGCCGTTAAGAGGGATAATACCTATTGTTTGAGGCTTTAAAAATAAGCGTCGGAATATCTTATTAAACGCAGACGCTATGGTCACGAGTAGATAAGTAAGGCCGATTCTGGCTCAGATAACGATCTAAGATTTCAAAGATAACGCGAACAGTGACGTTATCTGAACAACGGTGACGTTATCAGAACATTTACGAGTGGCGCCATCACTTAAGCAGTGGTGAGTGGCGCCACTTATCATCCAACAGACTAACTAGCGTTGAATGGATAACGATCCCTATTTTCTTTTTGCGTGTGGCGCCATCTATTGTTCACTAGACGAACTACTAATTGATGTGATAGATCTCTGTACCATGAATGACAATAATAACGTTATTCACACACACATTTTACCACTAACGTCATCTCTTGGGATGTGTTGTGATGAGTGGTGCCACCTATCATCCAACAAGCTAACTAGCGTCGAATGGAAAATATTTTTCTTTTTTTGAGTGTGGCACCATCTATTGTCTACTAGATGAACTACTAATTGAAGTGTATTTACTAGTAACACCATTTCTTGGAATGTGTGATGAGTGGTGCCATCTAGCATCCAACAGACTAACTAACGTTAAATGCAGAGATTTCTTTTTTGTGTGTGGCGCTATCTTTTTTCCAGTAAATGAACTACTAATTGACGTGGATAAAAAGGTCTCTGTGACGTTATCTATACATTTACCAGTAACGCCATCTTTTTGAGTTGCGTGACGAATAGTGTCACCTATTATCCAATAGACTAACTAGCGTTTAATAAAAAGATTTCCATTCTTGTGTGTGACGCTATCTATTATTCACTAGACGAAGTATTTATTAAAGTAAATATTTAGATGGAGCTCTATATTATGAGTAGCGCAATTTATCATCCGATAAATAAGCTAGTAGGGAAAAAAAATCAGAATATTCTATTCACCAATTTTTGCAATTGATTCACAATAATTGAGTGATGCAATGTTTCATCCGCATAAATATTCCACTCCTCAAATCATAAATTTTAGACTTTGGATCAATTATTTTTGTTTCACAATAATTAACTGATGCAATGTTTTATCTGCATAAATATTCCACTCCTTTGATCATAAATTTGAGACTTTGGATTGATTATTTTCAATAAGTAAATTTGTATCACGTTTTTTTCATTCTTATGGGGTTATCAACGATTTATTTTTATAATATATGAAGAAATTTGTGCAAATTAGTATTCACAAGTGGACCATGAAGATTTTTGATTAGTGGTGGGGTATATACTTTAAAAAGCTCATAGAACGAGAAATCATTTTATTATATCAGTTTATATTAAAAAAATTCTTTGAACCAGAGTAGAAAAATGGATCGTAGGTATTAGATGTTTTATTTGATTGTAATATTTATATGAATGTGTTTTTATCACATTTTTAGAAATTCAAGAAAGAATGAGTAGGGCCATGAAGACCCAAGCCTTTATTGTCATTTATCTTAGAGTAAGTTATTGAAATTTCAATGACTTTTTTTCATCAAAAAAATTGAAATTTGTGTTTTTCAGGATAGGAACTTTGATGAAATATTCCTGGAGGTTGCGCCCCCCAAGCTATTAGGGTGTACAGGGGGCCAATCGAAGGGTTGAGCGGGGTCTTTGAGCTGGCGAAGCTCAATAGAAGATATTATTGTTCGCCAGTGTAAAAGGTATATTTTTTAATTCTACTTTTGAGAGTTTTTTGATTTTATTTTTTAGTTTTTTTTATTTATAGACCTCATTTCATTTAGAGCTTCTATCTCTATTTGAGGAGAGGGAGCAGTAGTATAAGTAATTAGCATTAGTTTTTTTTTATATTTTAGATATATTTTTATTAAGTCTTATATTCTTAGATTTTTCCTATTTGTTGATAATAAATTATATATTAATCATTTATTGAATTTTTCACTAGCCATCGATGAATAATATACACAAGAGACTGATGAAACACCTCAAAAACAATTGAAAAACACATCAAATGTTTTCAAATGTTTTATTCATTCATACATCTGTATTCTTTAATTTCAAACACTCTGTATTCTCAAATTTCAAATACTCTGTATAATTCCAAATCTCAGATGATAGCCTTTGACATTGATATCAATAAACTAGATTGAACAAGTGAAATGCACTACGTGCTTTCCTTGGAAATGAGATAGTTGGCATCATTCACTTGTCTTGTGAGTCTTATGCTGGGGCCACATTTACGTCTAATGTCATTAATTGAGGCGTTATTCAATTGTCACATAACGCCTTTCTTAACGGCATTAGACATTAGTGTGGCCCCTGCATTAAAATAAATTATCTTCTGAAGAAGTCAATTGTCGCATATGATTCATTATTCTAGTTTTTTTGGTTGAATAAAAATTGAAATTTGCATGTCACAATAGCTAGGACATATTTTTCAACTTTTTTGAGAAGTTTTTACTGTCAGTCTGTGATATGAGTGGATTGAGTTGAATCAATTTTTTTGAGAACTATTGCAATATAGGTATGTATTAACCTTTTAATATTTCAACTGAATTTACTTCTTTATTCATTAATCCTAAATATCATAGTATTCATCAATAAGAATCAAAAAAAATGTTTTTGCATAATATTTAATATTACACTTATCAGAAATGACGAGGTTTTGGTTGATCGAATTGACTAGAAAAAATTTGAGAGCCACTGGAATATTGCTATTGTAGTTTGGCGGATGTATCCTCACCCCTAGCAGGTAGCTAGAGGCAACATTCTTGAGTGTGGATTCTTTGAATGGGGGTGAAAAACCCAAGAGAAGTGTGAGTGTCTCGCTTTGTAATTTGAAGTTAGTTGTGTTCGAGATTGTGAAATGTGAAATGTGCTTGTTCATAGTTCCCCGCCAAGATTTTTTCTTGAGAAGTCGTGTAAATCTACTTCAACGTTATAGTATGTATTAAAGCATAATTATTCTTTTTTAGAGGTTTTTCAACTAGAGATTGGTATTCAACTAAAATAAGTTCTTTGTCCTGGATTCTGATGCTTCAAAAAACCAAAAAAAAATAGTTTTGGATGAGCTTGATAAGAAGAAAAGAGAATAATTAGGTGAGTACAATTTCATTTTTTTTTGGGGAATTCACAATTTATTTATACATTTCAATAAATTTTTCTAAAACTACTCTATACAATAACTACAAGCTATACTTGAACTCCATATAAATAATTGATCTAAACATAGATAACAGTAATAGTTATCAGTATCGCAGAGTAACGAATATATTTCACTATCTAATTTGATGCTATGTTCTTGTTTTATATTCGAACAGTAGTACATTCCTGATATGATATTTTCAATATTTGTAAACGTAGAAAAAGTAAATACTGGAAAATCGGGATCATCTGGTAATATATGAGTACAATTTTCACAAAGACGTCTCATATACCAATAGTGAGGTTGTATTTCTGGTAATAACCATAATCTGTATCTTAAATTGATATGATTTTCATTATTAAAACAAAATTGTAGAACATTTTCCATATTTAAATTTTCAATTTGTGTTGGATTAATTGCATAATGATCCCAAGCAGTTGACACTTCATTATACTCGTCATCTGACGATGATGAAGATGTGCTCTCCCAACCTAATGCTATCTCATTCGCCATATTAGCTGTAAGATCAGTATCTATTAGGGAAGGTATTGATTCACAAATTTTATCAAATTGTCTGAAAATATATGATACATTAGGTGACATTCCCAACAAAATATTTGGCCTTTTATATGAGGAATGAAAAAAAAATTTATTAATGATTATTATTTTTTTTGCTAACAAATGGAAATAAGAATAAAAAATTGGATCCACGTTATTAACTTTCTGTGAAACAAATATTCACAACAATGTCATTCACTTTCTCAATGTGAAAATAAACATTAATTAATTCACTTCTTTGAACATCACTCAAAGTTGCGAAATTGTTTGGGAAAAAAACTTTAAATTCCCTCGTTGTTACGATTAGTTTTGGTCCATATCTGGTATTGATTATATCAGCTTTTTTTATTTGATATTTTTCATTTTCATCCAGTTTACCGATGTTTATAGTTGGCACCTGAGCATCTGCGGACCCCAGTGCATTAAAAAAGTCTAGTTTACTCATTTTTTGTTTTTTTTTCTATATTTTGTTCTTGTTTTGCTTTCTTACTGAGAACAAAAATATATCTTAATATTAATATAAGAAATTATAAAGAGAAACAAACTTACGTATTTTGGGTTGACTTGAGAGTCTATTATGATGGACTGATATGTATTAATTGTGTATTCCCATATTTATAGTGAGAAGAATGTTTTTTTTTCTATGAAAATTTATCAAAAATAAAAAAAATGCAATGAAACCATATGCAAATAAAAAATTATGCAACACATGAAATATTCTTATCAGAAATATATCATTGATTGACATTGGAAAAAAAATAGAATGCACATTCATATAAATAATATTTATTATGCAACACACAATTATCTTCTCATTAAAAAACTTGTGAAACGGACTTTTATTATTCGTGAATTGCAGAGAGTAACTTGAAGGTAATAACATTGCTCATTGACTTACCAAAAATCAAACACATATTCAATAAGAATATATATATAGTAATAGGTGTTATAGTAACTATAGTTTCAGAAATGGCTGTTTGGGAAGCTCTCACCTCATCATTCAAAAATCGTATTCATTGTGGGAAAATCACGAATACAGATGATATTATCGACCCTGGGGCATTTTTGGATCAATGCTTATTCATATTGCTGGAGAGAGTGGGACAATTCATTTATGAATATCGATCCCCAGTGAAGATAAACTGTGAGCTGTGTTGTGAATATGTACTTGGAAAACAAGGTATTTTAAAAAAATCTTAATTTATCATAACTCAAGAATGATGTCCATAACATTGTCTGACGACTTTACTATTTGGTTTGATCAGAATGTAAGAAGTGTCATATTGACTCATATGTCAGAGTTTCAAGAGCGGGATAGTTAAGCTAAGTAGAATATTAAACTTAAGAGTAAGTTTCAAAAAAATTCTTGAATTTTTTTTCTCTTAAAAAACAAAATTCTCCAGGTCAATATTAGCAAGTATGATGCAACAAATTCTGGAGGATCAACATATATCGATCTTCCCGAATCTATCAAAAACCGGAAATGTGATGAATGTAAAAAATAGTGATAATAAGTGTTTTATTTGGGCACTTTTAGCGGCTATGTTCCCCGCTGATAGTAATTCAGATCGTGTTAGTTCATATCCTCAAAATCATAGTGAAATATTCAATTTATCTGATATTCAATTTCCAACTCCACTATGTGAGATAATTAAATTCGAAAAAAAAATAATATATCTTTTAATGTTTATGGAATAGAATATAATACTATAGATAAGAGATATACAATCAACGGCCTCTTACATTACACACAGAAAAAGGTTAAACGACATGTCAACTTACTTTTTTGGCTAAAAGAAGAGAATGGGCATTATGCTTGGATCAAATCATTATCCCGTCTTTTATCAAGACATCTGTCTAATCATGGACATAAATGTTACACATGTGATAGATGTTTACAATACTTTTCGAGTGAATGTCTCTTAGAGAATCATGAAAGTTATTGTTGCAAAATGGATGCTGTTAAAATTGAAATACCAACAGAAACAGAAATGTGGGTGAAGTTCAAAAATTATTCTAGAAAAGGAAGACATCCATTTGTAGTTTATGCAGACTTTGAATGCTTAACAATACCCATTCACACTTGTCAACCAAACACTAGTAAATCATATACATTTGAATATCAGAATCACATAGCACATGCAGCTGCCTACAAAGTTGTATGTTCATATAATGATTCTTTATCATTTTTTGAATCATATCGCGGACCTAAAGCAGCAAAATGGTTTATTGATAGATTGAAAAATGTTGTAAAAATAGTTGAGACATTCTATGAGAATGAGATTCCTCTTGAAATGAGTAATGAGAATTGGACAGATTTCGATGATGCAACATTATGTCATATTTGTGAGGAGAAGTTTATCGAATCGGAAGAAAAAGTTAAAGATCACTGTCACCTCACAGGTATTTTATTTTTTCATCAATAAAATATAAAAAAAGATCTCACACTTTCTCAAACAACTTTAGGTTTGGACAGAGGTGCGGCCCATGCAAGCTGCAACTTAAATCATAAACTACCAAAATATATCCCAATTTTTTTCCACAATTTGAGTGGATATGATAGCCATTTAATAGTAAAAGAATTCGGAGTTGATGAAGAGCAAATAACAATAATTCCAAATAATAGTGAAAAATATATTTCATTCTCATTAGCAGTTGGGAAAATGCAGATTCGTTTCTTAGATTCTTTGCAGTAAGTTAACTTATTATAAATATCAAATAATCCATTAGAAAAAAAAATTTTTCTCAGTTAGATTTTTTTTATGCTTGTAAATTTATGAATAGTTCACTAGAACAGCAAGTCACATATTTAGACAAAGAAGACTTCAAAATAATGAATAAGTACTATCCAAATAAAGTCAAAAACGATTTATTATTGAGAAAAGGTATTTTTCCATATGATTATATGAACTTGTGGGATCGAATGGAAGAAACAGTATTACCTCCGAAAGTGCTTTTTTTTCAAGATTGGAAAATGAGAATATTAGCGCTAAAGACTATGAACATGCTCAAAAAATATGGAATACTTTCAATTTAGATACTTTGGGGGATTATCTAGAGTTATATCTTCAAGCAGACGTTATACTTCTAGCTGATATATTCGAAAACTTTCGAAATGTTAGTCTGAAAGCTTATAATTTAGATCCTGCTCATTATTTCACAACGCCAGGTATAATATAAAAAACATCATAATACAACTTTTTATAACTACTTTTTTGTAGGGTTTGCATGGGATGCTATGTTGAAGCTGACAAGAGCAAATTTACAATTGCTAACTGATATTGATATGATTCTCTTCTTTGAGCAAGGAATCAGAGGAGGGATTTGTCAATGCAGTAATCGCTATGCAAAATCAAACAATAAATTTATGTCTACATATTGTGCAACAGAGCTAGAGGCTTATTTAATGTATTTTGATGCCTGCAATTTATATGGATGGGCTATGACGCAATGTCTACCCTATGGTGAGTTTGAATGGTTATCACAAAAAGATATATCAGAGCTTGATGTGATGAATATATCAAAATATAGTTCAATTGGTTATGTATTAGAAGTGGATTTAGAGTATCCAAGACATTTACATGATCTCCATAAAGATTCCCCATTATGTTGTGAGCATGAGAAACCTAAGAACCCCAATATAACGAAATTAATGACAACTCTTAATAATAAAGTAAAATATATTATTCATTATCAAAATTTACAACAAGCTTCAACATTTGGTATGAAATTAACAAAAATACATAGAGCTATCAGATTCAATCAATCATTGTGGTTAAAAAGCTATATTGATTTAAATACAGAGTTTAGAAAGAACACCAAAAATAATTTTGGAAGAGATCGATTTAAATTGAATAATAATGCAATTTTTGGCAAAAGTATGGAGAATATTCGGAATCAAAGGGATATAAAACTTAAGACACAATGGGATGGACGTTATGGGGCTCGAAAAATGGTGATAAAACCAAATTTGAAAAAAATTATTCCTTTTTCTGAAAATTTGGTATCCATGGAATTTAAAAGGTTATCAATAAAATTTAACAGACCCATTTATATCGGCATGATAATTCTTGATCTAAGTAAGGTACTTATACTCGGACAACCCTAACCTGTCGCTTGAGAATTTATCTTCTGGAGATAGAAATAGCCTGACCTAACTGTATCTATCTCTCTCTTACTAATGTTATGAATGAAACAATTGCTGCATGGCGTTTGTCTTTCCAAGCTAAGACATACTCTATTGCTGATGTCCTCTTTAATTTCTACCTAACGCCTTGTACCAGTAAGAAACGTATGTCTGCGTGAAAATATTTAGTTTATTCGCTTCCATGAGCGCACTTGGTAATTTTGTTTGACTCATCAATAAGGTTTGAACCACGCGAAAATTGGATATAACTGAATTAAACGCTTCTTTCGTTTCACTTGTTGATTTAAGACAATATGTACATTTCGTATGCAAAGCAAACATTATCGGAGTACAAATTTTCAAGAGAAAACATTTGAGAATAAAATGCGTAAGCCACTGACGACGTCAGTCTCCTATCTTAGCCGATCTTGAATCATACGATTACCGAACTTACCCGATGGGACTCATTTGACTTGTCCGAGTATATGTATGATTTTCACTATAATTACGTACATAAAAAATTTCAAAAACCTAAACTATTATATCAAGATACTGACTCACTAATTTATCGCTTCATCGAAAATCCCTATAAAATTATAAGAGAAGATTTGCACCGATTTGATACTTCAAACTATTCTAAAGATAATCACTATGGAATACCTCAGGCAAATGCAAAAATTGTTGGATTGTTTAAGGATGAAAATGGTGGAAAAATTATGAGCGAATTTGCAGGGCTTAAATCCAAAATGTATTCATATAGACTGGAAAACAACGGATCATTTTCTAAAGTAAGAGGAATATCTACTACAGTTACTAGATCATTAACTATAGATGATTATAAGAATGCATTATTCCAGAATAAAAAGTTATATCGCACACAAAACAATATCATATCAAAAAATCACAACATTTTTTCAGTTGAAATTAATAAACTCACTTTAAATGCAGATGATGATAAGCGATACTTATAAGGAGGAAACACAGATACATTACCTTGGGGGCACTATTCTATTTGTGAAGAAAACAATAGTCAGGAGTGTAATAATATTATTATAATAGATTAATTTTTTTTAATGTAATATATGAGGGAAAAAATTTACAATAGTAATTAGATGCTCACACTATAAAACATTGTCTTTATGTATCCATGAATTATGTGAAGAATCAAACCCTAACCATTTTACATATACTTGTGAACCTTTTTTCTTCAAAACTTTCTCAACTAAATAAATATTTGGATGTTTAGTTTTTTGGAGTTCTTCTTCATAAAATCCACCTGCGATTAATTTATTCCGATAATCTTTCAACCTGTATGTTATTGGGTTTGTTAAATTTATTTTTGAAATAGTAAAAATTTCAGTTGACCAGTTGGGTGTGTAACCTTTTTCAAAAACATTCTTTAATTTGGATACTCTAACAGAATCACCAACCACCAATTTACCTCGACCTCTTATTTTTATATTATCATACACTGTATCCAATAAATATTTTTTATTTTTATTATAACCACTATTTGGAGTCATTTTTATTGTGCTATGTTTTGTATTATTATAAGAGTTGATTAATTTCGGTAGAATATCTATCCATCTATGTGAACCACGATAACTTAATTCACGATACATATTATTCTTCAAAGTTCGATTGAATCTCTCGACAAAACTTGCTTTTAAATTACTATATGTTGAATAATGATTGATATTATAACTTTGCATCATTTTCTCAAACTTTTTATTATAAAATTCTTTTCCATGATCAGTTTGTAGATTTGAAGGTCGCCTATTTTGTTGAAAAATATTTTCAAAAGCATTTACTATTACATCAGCAGATTTTGTTTTGATAGGTTTAGCCCAAGCGTATTTGGAAAAAACATCAATCACTGTCAACATATATTTATTACCACTATTTTCTCTTGCATAAGGAATCATTTCCACTAAATCAGCTTGCCACAAATCATCAATATCTCGAGTTATAACTCGACGTCTAACATAATTCCTTCGGACTGGTTTATGTAGTTCATCCACTATAGTTTTTTTTGACATTTTTTGTATAGTTCAATTCTTAGAGACAATTTTTCTAGTTTATTATTCCATATAACTTGATATGACTACCTGCAGGTATTTCATTAGAAGAAAGAATAATACCTCCAATACACAATTCTATGAAATCTTAAATTTTCTCTATATTGTTTATTCGAAGATATTGCTTGAACTTTTATTTCAAATAAATGAAGCATCTCATATTCATCACATTGCTTTCATAATAACATCTATCTCCATTTTCTTCATCCTCATTTTTTTTTTATACATCAAAAAAATTAATAATTTTTTTTTACTCTGGTGAAAGTCTTCTTTTTGAATTAGTTTCACAGCTTTAACTTAATGCTCTTTAGAATCTTCATATATTTTGTTTAAAGACTCTTTCGAGTCGATCGTTTGTAGTTTATTCAAATTTTCACGTAGTTTAGCCAAAGACTCTAATTGTTGTTTTTGTTTGAAATTGGATGAATTATCTTTTATCAAATCACTTTCATCTTTGCCAATTGTTCTATTATTTCTATACACTTCTTCCTCAATTTTATCTTTAACTACATTTTTTAATTCATTTATTTTATGTTGTATCACTATGATTTTATTGTTGATAGTTTTTTCTACGTCTTTAATACGCTCATCCAAATATTTCTTTGTTATAATATCACTCGAATTTGTATTTTCCCAATATTTGAAAATTGTCTTCCATTTAAATCTATATTTCCATAAATATCATACCTTAATATTGAATTATTTGACTCATTTCTTTTTCTCTTTGAAAATCGTCTACCAAATTTATCTACCGACATAATTAATAGTTCTCAATCTCTCTAAGTTAAAATAAAAGCTTCTACTCTTGACAGCAGATATAATAATGTTCATTTTTGAAGTGAATTCATTCTATTATATTACATTCTCTCAATTCTTCAAGTATTGACATAATTTCATTATCATGATTTGTGTGTCCACTCTGTTTGGATGCTGATAATAATTGCAATCTATTAACCAATTCGTTTGCATTATCCCAATAGACATACTCGCTTTTATAATTGGAGAATTTCATGTTGAATGGTAAAACTCCAAAACCTGTTGGTGAATATTTTTTGGTTTGCACTTTTTTGGGCTTTAAGTTGTTGTTAACTTTCCTACCGAGGGTTGCAGGTGTATTTTGAGGCATATTTTGGAGATTTTAGAGTCTAAGCAAAGATTATATTGAGCTAGATTTCTGGTGTCGAGTAGGATCTGAATTTAGAATCCATTTCTTCCCTACTACCTTTCCTGTCCTGTTCACAGGCTGGATCAACCTGATTCTCCGTCTTTGTGAGTAACTTTGGGTCACAAAGTTCTGAGCTCCGGCGCCCAGGGGACCCTTTTTGACAGCTTGGCTGCCTAGCAGTCTGAGTTAATTATTGCTTCGCTTATTCTTGCTTTGATTAATTCTTATTAATTATGAGAATCGGTTGATTCATCGATTAAGCAGCGGAAGAGGCATAACCTCAACCTAGTTATTGCCAATTGTAACTTCAATTGTGACACGGCGTCACCATCAAACTTTTTGCTATTGTTTAGATTCCGTTTAAAACCGTAACCCGGGTTTGACAGGTTGCTCCCCCCGATCGGGGTGTTGCAGACTGTACTCCAGGGCGATTTAATCCCTCCTTTCTTCTCTACTTACTCCTGGATGGTGTGAGAGTGTGTTGAGTGGACTTTGACTAACTGTGAGCTTTGACTTTGGACGTTTATGCCGCTTTTTGAAGTCATTGAATTGTTAGCCGAGAGTTTTCTCAATTTTTCTGCATTTCGCGCGTCTTTTGGATTGTCTGCGCGAGCAGGTGTGTTGCTAAAATTTTATTACGGTTCACAGAAGCTTTGATTAGTATCAGTCGAGTCGCTTATTGTGCGTTTTCAGCATTGCGGGTTGTATTCAAGTCTTTTCATCATCATTATCATTTTTTCTTGTCATCAATCACTGTCATTGTATCACTACGCCTCATTCTTATTTAAGTTAAATCAATTCTCAATTTTTTGTACGATTGCGTCCATCTCTCTTCAACGTTATTGTAACAACTTTGTAGTATTCAGCCCGTCTGGCTTGTTTGTAAAGGACACTATTGCTGTTCTGGGTTTTTTTTAGGGTTGGAGTCAGGTCGTCTTTCTGGTTGTGTTGAGGAGAACCATTGAGGTACCGGTCGCAGGAGCACTGAACCTGACCAGAAGGCGCTAACAACTGCTGCTCCGGAAAAAAAAACTGCTCTTATCACCTCTACTACAAGTGCACCTCTACGACAGCGATCGAGGCTCCGGTCTTGAAGCCCTCTAAAAGTTGGGATAAATCACCCTCGAACTAAGCTCAGCTTACATCCAGCCTAGCTGAGAGCTATTTGGAGTACCCTCGCCTACTACCACCATCGCTAATCAGGAGTAACGTCTTGGACACTCGCCGACCGTGAGCTCTGATTCTCCTTGACACAAACAGAAAGTCAGCGGACTCCAGGGGTCACTTACGAGAGAGTGGAACGCCTGCCAAGTCCCTTCGATACTGTTGTAAGTTATATTTCAAAATTAGTTTACAAAGTTTTGGGTGTATTAAATTTTTCTAATATTTTTTATTAAATAATTGTTTTTGAACTTCATTTGTCACTTATCATTTGTAGCCTAGGAATCCCCTAATTCCTAGTAATTCCCTTTCTGAGGGGTGGCGCCTAAGCAAGTTCTCAGAACAATACTTGCTAAAAATTTATCACTTGCTTGATGAGGCATTAAATTTGTTTCTCAGTTAAGCACAGTAGTTCTGAAAGCTTCTGCTTACTCCGACCCAGCCACCGTCTGACTGTTAGCTAGCCAGGCACATGTGTGTAGCAGGTAGGTTGTTTTGAAATATCTTATGTTTCACACCCTTATTTGTTACAATATGATGTAAATTGGTTTCATCTTGTTTAAATATGATGATAAAATTTGCATTATCCCTAATCAAATGTTTTGGTATTTTTGCATATGATTGTGAAAGATAAAAACAATCAATCTCATTATGTCTACCCGTACTAAAATAATCACGCATACAATCTTGTTTATCACATGCAATATTATCAAAAACAATTATTGAATAGGATCGCGCTTCATTTGGTCTTAAAATTTCAGTATTCACATTATAGGAGAAATATTTCATACCCTTTACTCTAGAAACACATTTTTCTAGAAATTTATATTTTGGTTGTTGTGAAGATTTAGAGTATACATAGATATTTTAGAATTTCAATCCATCTGGATGTGTTAGAAGACTAAGAAGAATATTAGTCTTTCCACAATTACTAGGACCCACAATAATACTTCTTATACTATTAGGTAAAAGTTTGCTATGTTTTTTCAAGTGAGAATTAGTTTGTATAGCATCAAAATTGTGAACTGAAAGATGCTCTTTCTGCTTAATGAATTCCATGATTACTACTAATCTTTTATATAAAAGCTGTTGTATATATACAAATAAGCTCAGTACTAAAAAATTATTCAATGTTAACATATCACAGAGCTGGTAAAGGTTTACTTAATAAGGCAATTAACTCATTACCTATAGAATTGCACATACCAGGTTATCAATTTTGTGGTCCAGGAACTAAATTAGATAAGAGATTGAAAAGAGGTGATACGGGTATAAATCCATTGGATGCTGCATGTCGTGAACACGATATTTCATATTCCCAAAGCAATAATTTGAAAGATAGACATAAAGCTGATAAAATATTAGAAGAAAGAGCGTGGAATAGAGTAAAATCGAAAAATTCAAGTTTTGGTGAACGAGTTGCTGCTTGGACAATAACAAACTCTATGAAAGCTAAACGAAAACTTGGTATGGGTATAAAAAAAAAAACGAAAAAATCAAAGAATCAGCGAGTACTGAAAACACCAAAAAAATATGGTGGATTTTTACCTGTAGCAACACTAATTCCATTAATTGGAAAGGCTTTAATTGCTGGTGCTGCAAGTGGTGCTGCTTCATATGGTGTAGAAAAAGCGCTAGGTAGTGGTTTATATCTAATACCTCATAAGCATGGTGTGGGAATTAAAAAAAAAAACGAAAAAAAAACAAAGAAAAGAAATTGCCAAAAAGGCCATTAAACACTGATGATATAATCAAATTTGCTCGTGCTCATAAAATAAAATATTTCCGTGGTGTATATATGCGTTATACATTACCTAAAAAACCATTAAAAAATGAGTCGGCAGTTATTAATCTCGATTCCATTGCAAGAGCTGGTGCAAATTTAGCTCCACCAATAGAGTTAATTGAATATTTTGGAAACAAGGCTAACAACACATTCAATTATAAGCGCTATCAAAAATTTAATTCTTTCAATTGTGGTCATTTTTGTTTGAAATTCCTTATAAAATCCACAAAATGATTGTTAAATACATCAGTATAGAAATGGAGTCGATAACAATTACACTTAGTGGAAATACGTCTACACTAAGTGCAGACTTCTTTCCACTAATTGATTTGAAAAGCAGTGATTATGTAATTGGATTGATCAACTTTGAATCATATCATTCAATACCAAATATTGATACAACAAATAATAAATTTTATTATAAAACCAGTTCAAGTGCAAATACAGATTTTCAAGTAATATCTATTCCAGTTGGGTCATATGAAATTGAGAATATTAACAATATATTGAAAAAAGAATTAGGAGATCCAAATTATGATTACGATTTCGAGGAGAAACTTTATACTAATAGAATAGAGAGAGAGAAAAATGTTGCACGTAATTTCATAAGTTTAAAACCAAATAATAACACTTTAAAATGTGAGCTAAGGAGTACTGTTGATATTGATTTCACAAAAGATGATTCAATTGGATCTTTATTGGGGTTCAAAAAGCGAATATTGGAAAGAAATGTTGTTCATGACAGTGATCTACCTGTCAACATAGTTAAGGTGAATGCTATATTAATTGAATGTAATATTGTGACTGGATCATATAAGAATGGATTACCCATGCATATTTTACATGAGTTCTATCCGACAGTAGAGCCTGGGTATAAAATCAATGAGGTTCCTTCAAAGGTGATTTATTTACCAGTGAACACTCAAACCATAAACAATATAACTGTAAATATTGTTGATCAAGAAAGAAAACAAATAAATTTTCGTAGTGAAACAATAACTATTAGATTACATTTGAAAAAAATTTCATAAATGGGTATTACTTATAAAAGAATGCAAACAACAACGAAAAGAATCAGTTCACCATCAACTATAAAAGTGTTAACAAGAGAAAATAAAAATTTCCTGAGATCACTCGGTTTAAAACTAAAAAGAGATCAAAAACAAAAACAATGAATAATATTTTAGATATTACATCTGGTGTTGCTTTCAATGATGCAATAACACGTGTTGAGATACATATTCATCAACCTATTATTGCATCAGCATTTAATAATTGTGATGAAATAAGAATTCAAATCCAACAGCAAGATAGCTATACGTTGCCTAGTCAAAGTTTTCTTTATATTGAAGGTAAACTATTAAAAGAAGATGGTAGTGAGCCTCCTGTGGATGCAAAAATAACAAATAATGGAATTGCATTTTTATTTGACGAAATTAAATATTCAATGAATAGTTTTGAAGTTGATAAGAAGAAAAATATTGGAATTAGCTCAACTTTGAAAGCATATGCTTCATGAAATAAATTTGAAAGTGATAATCTTGAAAATGCTGGTTGGGGACTCAATATAAATATTCTAGATGAAAATGGTAATTTTAATATATGTGTTCCACTGAAAATGTTGCTAGGATTTTGTGAAGATAATAATAAAATATTGGTGAATGTTAGACAAGAATTGGTGTTGATTAGAGCCAGAAATGATAATAATGCATATATTTGTACAGAAAATTTGAAATTTATTCTGAACAAAATTCAATGGCGTGTTCCTCATATATATGTTAATGACGAATATAGATTGAGATTATTGAAAATTGTCAACTCAAATCATTTCTTGAAATGTCCATTCCGTTCTTGGGATTTATATGAATATCCAATTCTTTCTTCAGCAAAAAAGCAAATTAGGTCAATTAAATCATCAACTCAATTGGAAAAACCAAGATTTGTTATTGTTGCTTTCCAAACAAATCGAAAAAATTTGAAAGATAAAAATAGTAGTCATTTTGATAGTGGCAATTTAGCGAATATTAAGCTATATTTAAACTCAGTTTCTTATCCATATAACAATTTGAATCTAGATTTCAAAAATAATCACTATGCACTTCTTTATGATATGTACACGAAATTTTCCAAGGTCTACTATGATTTTCATGATACATATATTGGTCCTATTCTAAATAAAACAGATTTCAAAACATTTGCACCGATAACAGTAATAGATTGTTCCAATCAAAACGAAGCAGTAAAAAATAGTTCAGTTGATATACGTCTGGAGTTTGAATCAAATGATATATTTCCCGAGAATACGAGTGTTTATTGTCTTATCATACATGATCGCATTATCGAATATAATCCACTCACTAGTGCTGTTAGAGCTTCAGTATAAATTGAACTGCGAAAGAGCTAACTGAAATATGGAATTAATTGTTGATATACAAGGCTTCAATGCCAGAGATTATATTAAAGTGGCGAAAGAAATTGCAATTCTTACAAGAGATGGCAACAAATTGGAACATTTTTTCTTCAAAGAACCATTTCCTTGGAATAAGTTGGAACATAAATATAGAAAACAAGCAGGATGGTTGTATAATAATCACCATGGTTTGAAATAGTGCGATGGATACATACAATATAATGAAATTCCAAATTTGATTATACCAATATTACAAGGTGCATCAACAATATATGTCAAAGGGGATATGAAGAAAACCTTTCTAGAATCTTTCAACTTGAATTCCACAATAATTTCTTTGGGGGAAGAATGTAAGCCTCTTCAGAGCTTTCCATCAAATAAATCATGTTTCAGACATTTTAATAATTGTGCAATTAGTAATGTTTATAAAATAAAAAGTCACTTAGACTATAATGAAATGTATAACATCATGAATATATAAATATATAATAGAAATTTCAATGTTATTTTTGAATTATTAAATTAATTTTCAGCCGCATCAACACCTTTTATCCCTTCCATTCTCTGTTATCACATTTATCATTTCAACTTTTTGCTTTTTTTCCATATAAAGTTGAAGTATCTCATAAATCATATATTAGCTATTCAAACACTGTAGAACATGGTTCAGAAAGTGGTTCTAGTTATATTGTTAATAATTATCGCGAGTAATTGTGAAAGTGTGAAAAAAGAAAATTTTGAATCAATTATTGATTACTTATTTACATATGGATATCTTAATGTGAGTGAAGAGGAGGTCTTTAGTTCAACTGTAAAAGATCCATCGTATCTAACAGCACTAAACCTATTACAAACTAATTTTAATTTGACGCAATCCAATGAAACAATTGAAAATGTTTTGAAACTCATTTCATCTCCTAGATGTGGTGTTAAAGATATGAATGTTTATAATACTCATTATATATTATGGGGAAATTCTACAATTACTTGGGATTCAAAAAGAACAGCTAGTATTGTTCAATATTTAATTGAAAAAGCTATCAATTTATGGTCTTAATATACAAATTTGAATATTATACATTTGCCATATAATGAAAATGCTACTATTTATATTTCATTTGGAGAAATTCAACATTGGGATTTCAAGAAACGAGCTAGATGCAGGTCTCATTTTGATGGGGAGAGTATGATATTGGGACATGCTGAATTTCCAAGCTTAAGCATGCATTCAGAAATTCATATAGATAATGCAGAACAATGGTACTATGGTATGGATCCCCCTTCCAATAGTGAAGAGAAGAGTCTTTTTGCTGTTTTAGTCCACGAAATTGGCCATGCATTAGGAATTAGGCATTCAAATGATAAGAATGCAATATTGTATCCAATATATACAGAAAAAATATTCCAAAATAGTAATTATTATGATTTACACATTGATGATATAAATGCTATTCAATCATTATATGGAAAAAACATTAAGTCATTGATAACAACAACGACGAAGGCACTGACAACGACAAAGGTATCAACCACAAAAGGAACACAGAAACCAATTACAACAACCGAAAAAACTTATAATAAGCGGAAAACAAGTTCAGATTCTTCTCCTGACTTATGTAGCTTAAAAAATGTCAATAGATTTCTAATCATAAGAAAAAAATTATATATATTTCATAATAAGTGGGTCTGGGTGAAAAATTTGAATGAAAAAAACTTTGATCCGGAGCCATATCTTATAACAGATTGGTTGAATTTTCTTCCAAAAAATTTCTTGAGAATGAATGGTATTTATCACAGACCAAATGGAAATATTGTATTATTCATAGATAACGTAAGTTATAATATAAAGTTTCCATCTTTAGAATTGGAAAATATTGCCAATCCCTACCATCAAAATAGTATAACCTATATTAATGGAGCTGTATCTACCAATAGTGGTCAAACATATATATTTCATAGAGATAATTCTTTCATAAAAATTTATGAATGCAGATTTTTCGCTTCAGAAATCGGAAGTGTAGATGATGAGTTCCCCGGTATTCCAAATAATATAGAATCTGTATTCAAGTATACAAATGGGCGATTATATTTTTTCATTAATGATTATTATTATGAATTTGATGAATTCTCAAAGACAGTTGTGAAAGCAAAGAAATTCAATCTTTTTATGTTCGATATTGATTGTACCAATATTAATTCATATGAGCAATTGAGAATACTACTATCAAAAATCTTGTATTCACAATAATGGTTTTTCTTATTTTTTTTTTCTTACTCCCCACCATCAGCCCCCTCCTCCACCTCTCACCTCTTACTGTATATATATATATATATATATATATATATATATATATATATATATATATATATATATATATATATATAATTCCATACAAACTTTGTTTTCTCAATATTGTAATAATTTCATTACTCTAAATAATAGTAAACTAAAGATTGAGGTATATATTTTGAAAAATGTCAAATACTAGTGAAATAGTCTGTTTGAAAATAATAGCATATGATTTGCTAAACATAAAATATCATTGTGATCTAATAAAAGAAGAAGATATTGGAAGCTATAGGAACATAATTGAATCAACTTCAAGCAAATGTGGTTATGATGATCATTCACTTCTCAAATTAATTGGAAAGCTGGCCCCAATAGCATATATTTGCAAAAAAATAAGTAAGGAGAAATTTGATTTAATATTGGAATCATTTAGTGGAATGAATTTATTGCAAATTTGGGGAAGACTTCCGCTAGAGTATAAATTACATCCTGAAGTTATATTGAAATTACCATGTGTGGAGCATACGAATCTACCAATCCATCATATCCATGTTGATGGACCACCACCTAATATTGAAAACTGTCAGTCTTGTTAGACCGAATTTGAAATGTATCATCAAAAATATTCCAATGAATAAAAGAAAAAAAAAGATTAACTTATAGAGATATTCATTCATTCAATTTTTTTTTGTCAACAAAATATTTATATTTATACATATACATTTTATTTTCTATAATCATAAATATAATTCATTATTCTGATTGTTTAGCCGATTGTTTTCTGAAGTAATATTAATTTCAATTGACGCTAAAATTACATTATTATAATTTAATAATATTTCTTTTATTGCTAAATTATAAACATTATTTGTTTCATCAATTATATTTTCAATATTTGTGTAAATATCACCATCACAAGAAGATGCTTGTCGCATTACACTCAAATAATAATCCAAGAAATTTAATGATTCTAAATAATTGATGATGTCATCTAAGTGATTAGTATTTTTAAATATATTGCGAATAGATGTATCACTTAAATAAATTTGATTATTCTGTGATTCAATTATCATAATTTTATCATTTTCTATAACATCAAATAATAATTTATGATTTGAAATCGAATATGATTCAACAACTGAAAGTACCCTCAAAAATCCTATAATAATATTATAGCACCTAAGAAACTCATACCAGTCAAGTCGTTTAAAATCGATGAACTTGTCAATTCTACTATTGTATATTCTAATGATAGTTTCTAAATTGTCTGTTGGATCAAATCCAATGTGTATCCAAATATTCGTATCTAGCAAAAATCTATGTTCCATAATCAATTTAGATTTGACGAAACCTCTAGAGAGTGCTAAGTCAAATTCATATAGACCCTCCACTACTTCTTCAACGACTTCTGCTTCTGCTTGTTCTGCATTATTCTCAAGGAGAGGAACTTCATTTAATATTTCTTTATTCTTATTCATATTACTTTTTCTTTTTGTTTTTGTTGCCAATGCATCATTTTGATTGATATGCTTGCAAGATGGTTTTGTATGAAGTGGATTCTTTCTTTTCTTCATATTGTTGTCAGTATTTTCATTCACTTGCTGTAAATGAATATTTTCAAAAAATTTCTCTTGAAAAAATTAATTGAAATTACTTACCATTTTTGTCATTTATAGATAATAGTTTTTTTTCTTGGAAGATATAATAATAGAAAACTGAATAGTTTGTATCACTTGGAGTTTCAAACTCATACTGAATTTAGTATGCAAAAATTTTTCTACATATGCAAATAAGACATTGATAACCCCAAACATGGGATCACAAGTGATGCAAGTCCGCTTATCAAAAATAAATTATTGAATCTGCAAATTTATAATCAAGAAATTGGAAAAATTCATGTACACAATTATTATGAATTTATTAGTAGTTCGTCTAGTGGACAATAGATAGCACCACACACAAAAAAAATCTCTGCATTTAACGTTAGTCTGTTGGGTGTTACATGGCACCACTCATCTCATATCCCAAGAGATGAAGTTCGTGGTGGAATGTGTGAATAACGTTATTATTGTCATTCATGATACAGAGATCTATCACATCAATTAGTAGTTCATCTAGTAGACAATAGATGATGCCACACTCAAAAAAAGAAAAATCTTTTCCATTCAACGCTAGTTAGTTTGTTGGATGATAGGTGGCACCACTCATCATAACACATCCCAAGAGATGACGTTAGTGGTAAAATGTGTGTGTGAATAACGTTATTATTGTCATTCATGGTACAGAGATCTATCACATCAATTGGTAGTTCGTCTAGTGAACAATAGATGGCGCCACACGCAAAAAGAAAATAGAAATCTTAATCTATTCAACGCTAGTTAGTCTGTTGGATGATAGGTGGCGCCACTTACCACTGCTCAAGAGATGGCGCCACTCGTAAATGTTCTGATAACGTCACCGCTGTTTAGATAACGTCTCTGCTCGCGTTATCTTTGAAATCTTAGATTGTTATCCGAGCCAGAATCGGCCTTACTTATCTACTAACACGGCCTCTGAAAATGGGCAAACTTTGCAATCGTCTAGAAAAGTTTTGCGAAATTTTGTACAAGAACGACGCAATATATCGACGTCGCTCACGCAATACTCTACCAATTCACGCTGCATATCGAACACATAAATTTCAACCGCTCAGAACAATTCATATTGTCCACCCCGTAATATTTAGCCAGAGGCAAAGGTGCTACGTAATTCGTATTATCTGCTGTATTAAATAAATGAGGAAAATATCCTTTTTTGATTGAAGCTAACAAGCCCATAGGTTTGGATAAAGCTGACAATGACATTACCATGTAGTTCAATGAATCAATGAATCTAATGTTCTTGTTAATTTCAATCAATAGGATTTTATTACCGTTCAATATTAATTTTGGTCTCAAATTCATATTTTCTACTAAATATTTTAGAATAAATTGCGCGTCGAAAGATTTAGCATTATGAGCGATGCATGTAATAGAAGAAAATGAAGTTCGCGGGGCCAAAACATATAAAATAAAATTTCTAACTGGATCTTGTCTAAATATTATCTGCCGAATGCCACATGCATCGCATAAAATTTTCAAATCGTTCATATTACAACATTTAGAGCATGATTGCTGTGCTACACATAGATTCACTTTATGTTCGTTCTGTCCGTCAGTTTTTTTATCTTGTTCTCAAAGTCATAGTAAACGAATAAAGTTTTGTCTTTCACCTGGTTCTTGTCCGTTTGTATGTAACATCTATGTTCCGGCTGTTGATACGAATCACAAAGCCGGCAGTATAATTCTCCACAAACATGATTTTTATTTTTTTCAACATTAACAGTCTTAAAACATTCACGGCATGAATGTAATATTTTGCATACCATTTTTTTGTGATTGGTATAACAACCGGGTCCTTGAAATTGTCTATGGTACACGTCGCATTTAACTATCTGCAGAGTACGACAGCATGCTGGTGATTTTTTACAAAATGTACAGATATTGCTACAAGTATGACCTATTACATTATTATATGCAACATGACATAATTCGCAGAAATATCGGCATGAAAATGCTGCAGTTAAACTCTTTATTACCAAATAAAGATTCTGATAATGCAACAGGTTTAACCGTGGAAGATTTTGACCTGGTGCACCTTCAAAAACAACGTCACCACGGGTATTATATTCATATACACAAATGTTATATCGACTATAATGCCGTTGAAATTCTATTAACTCAGGTATACCTGCACCATTTTCATTTATTTTGATACCTGTTTTAATCAAAAGCTTCTGTACTCTCGTATTTTGAATAGTGTTATTGTCCATGCGCACATACCTGAAACGTGGGTCTTTAGTAGCAAAGGATCCGGCAACAATAAGGGCTCGCGGAAGACAGAGATTATCCCCATTATTTATCTCGACGATACCGTGCTTCCGTCGACATAATTCTGCATAGCTTAATCCATGCCCTTTGAGCGCTTTACCATTTCCTTGAGGCATCGAAACATGTGTCAATTCCATGGTAAAATGCCCATCAGAAAACATTTCAGCATTGCTCTGCAGAATTTTATCAATGGCGTCCCACAGTACGTCGATATGAACTTGATCGCGGCGGCGAAAGCTGACCCAGGCCGGTCCGTTTTCCAAGCGGGGGGTGTGAAAAGTAAAACCGACAAAGTTGGCAGGGTTCGTCCCGTCTAATGCGTCGTCCAGAACCTGAAAATTGATTGCAAAATGTTGAAAAACCCGAATAGTCCCCTCTGTGTTGATATATAAATGTATGTATATATATATATATATATATATATATATATATATATATATATATATATATATATATATATATATATATATATATATATATATATATATATATATATATGATTAATATAATTTTTTTATACCTGTTGGATGCTTTCGTGGAACCAATTAATGGAGTTTTCTCGCTCCGGAGGATCCAACAGTTTGAAGGTCACGCGTCTTCCCTTCAACGCGAATCTTTTCACGTAATGCTCGGTGTCTTCTATAATTTCATACCGACGGGCGTTTGATTAACGCTGCTACCTCCAGTGGGGTCGGCGAGTGAATCTTGAACAAATCCTCGCAGATATTGAAGAATCTTTGGTAATCAACTTCCTCGACGGTTGAAGATTCTTCAGACAGCGCCGCTTCTATAATTCCTTCACATATTTCGAAGAAGCAATTAAAATTTTCTCGCGAAGTCATCTTGATTTAGATCAATATTGATTTGACACCGTCTAAATACGATCTGAATGAAACCACAAAACTTCTGCCCTTTATACAACGGCACTTTCTATGCGCGTAATTAAGGTAATTAGGTAAAGTCACTAGAAAATTTTTCGAAAGTGGAATAGTTATTTAAAAAAAATTTCTGTTTGGAACAAATATGTGAAAATGTTTAGAAATTGAAAAATATATCAATTAATAATAATATGGAATGTTCGAAACAAGGAATAATGGTTGGGTATTGCAATTGATAGTTATCAAAATCATGTTTAAATCATATTTATTTTCTTCCTAAACACCACCACTACCACCACCACCAATACAAATTGTGACATCATACAATTAGTTTTTTCTCACTATTTATGAAATTGTCAACACGTGTTGAGTCTTTCTTCATTTTATAATTATAATAGATGAACATCTCTGTTAAAACGTCTTTAAAAACAGCATTGCTTGCTGTGACGCACTGGAGCAAACTACACTCTAGTGCCTTGTTAAATCGTAATTTATAAATTACTGAGTCCTGCAGTAATTTTTTATAATCAGCCATCAGGGGTCTTTCCATCATTTTCAAATTCCGGACCATTTTTCTCAACCGTGCTTCAAGCTCTAATAATATTTGCACGTTCAAACAATTGAACGCAAAAAACGTGTCTCCCCTTCGTAACCGCAGCTGTTTTCGGGGTAACAAACTAATGTCAACGTCCCCCGCCTTGAAAATACTCCGCATATCTTCCTGCGAACACATTTCTTTTAATTGCAGCTCTCGCAAAACATCGAAAAAATATCAAAATCGGTATCGATATGGTTCTTAGTTTGGGCGTTACCAAACAGCCGCATTTTCACGTTAAAATTGTTATTGGCGTCTAGCCCCACAGCAACGTACCGCTTCAGGTCCAGGTCTAGGGGATACGTCTTGCAATGTAGCAGTCAGGCCCAATTGTCGCGAAAATCTTGACTGCTGAGCATCGCGAATGCTGTTATCGGCGCTGACCCGACCAAAAGAGCAAGATGCGTATCCCGTAGAAAGGCATCCACGTCTGTAGGGCTGTCCGTCTCGGTATCTGCCTGGTCGTCGTATTCTTCAGACCACCGCTGCCCGCATTCTTCAACTGATGTTTTAGCTTGTTTTGGTGAGGGCCCCTCTTGAGAATCATCGCTCGAGAAGCAGGGTGGTGAAGAAACCCTCGGGATGGTGCTCTCTTTGTCGTCGTCTAGACAGAAGACATCGGAGTCGTCGGTGTCAACATCTTCGGGCATTGGGGACGGTATTATTATCATAGACGATGCCACCGAGCCGTTCTCTAGCGACGGCAGCGGACCGGATGATTGTGGAGAAACCCTCAGGACGGTGTTCTTTCCGTTGTCATCCAGACAGACGACCGCTGAGTCATCGCTGTCAACATCTTCGGGTGCTGGTGACTGAATTATTATTATTTCCGAGTCATTCTCTAGCGACGGCATCGACGGCAGCGGATCTGATGAGGACGGTTGAGGCTCGGGTGTGGACACCATCGACGGCGATGGCGTATACCGCATTCGTTGAGAACGGCTGTAATAATTTTAACAATTAGACAATGGAAATCGGTGAAGTATATGTACATCATTCAATAACAATAATTTTATTCAGACCAAAAGATCTGAATTAATGGATAGTTGAGAAAAAAATTTCACTTACCGTTTTCGCAGAGAAACCAGGCTCTTAGAACTCATGATGATGATGTTAATAGGCAGATACAACAGCAGGATAACAGAAAATTCGAACTGTACTTATTTTCAATACTCATCCCCTATTTATATGTATTTCTAGCCGCGACGCCGACGTCGAGAATCGAAAAATTGGGAAATACCCAACTTTCGAATTTCTACCCCGTACCAATGACAGAAGAAATGTGAAAATTCTAGCTTCAAAATACACTAGTTTCCTGAAAAATTATATTTAAAACTATATTTTCAACATGAAGTGAATAAAATAGAAATTTGAAAGTATAAACTTTCTAAGTTGTTTTTGAGAAAACGATGAAGGCTGAATTATTTTAGGAGTCTAGGTAAAACCTCTTCAAAAATAAATAAAATATTCCAACTTTCTAATATATTTTTGAATTTTTTGTGTATGAATAAACAGAACAGTGTCTTGCAAAGCCATTGTTTTCAAATTATCCATAGAAATCATATTGAAACATAACAAGGTAGTATTTCAAATTTTTATTGTTTCAATAGCCGTAATTAATTTATTGTCTATTTATATTTCAAGATGGACTTATCAAAAATGAATCAAAGAGGCCAATTGAGCAACATGAAACCCCGAAAAAAAATTAACGGAATTAGAGATGAATAAAAAATATCAACTAACTGATATCCGCGCTGTGAAGACAGGATTTGGCAGAAAAATTGTTGCAGAATGTGAAGAATTTATAACATATCTTCCGGCACGATTCGACGATTTGACGGACGAAGAAATATCAAGTTTGAAAAAATCGATTGCTCGTTGGTGTATAAAATATACAGGCTCAAGAGATTTTGGTGGTGGTAAACAAGCTAGACTTGTAGAATTTGTTGAGATGTAAAATCTGCTTCAAGAAAGTAATGGAAATATTTTTCTTAATAAAATATATATATTTATCTTAAAAAAAAAACTCTTTATTGATTATATTTAGTTAGCTCACATTATCACAGCCACTTAGTATTGTTGTTAGCTTCTGTTTGTAAACATGTGCACAGAATTCAAACACCCGTTTTCAGCAATTATTGCAGGGCCCAGCGGTAGCGGGAAATCTTTTTTTGTCGATAATTTCATAAAAAATATTGACGCTCTGAGTGATACTAGTTTTCGAAAAATATTTTGGCATTATGGCACGTGGCAGAACTTATATGATAAAATGAAAGGTGTCGAATTTCACGAAGGCTTACCGAATGTAGAAAATATTGACGGAACATATCCGCAATTACTTATTATCGTTGATTTGATAAGAGAAGCTGACGATCGTATTGTAGACATATTTACGAAATGGTCACATCATAAAAACTTGTCTGTCTTTTTTCTCACTCAAAATTTGTTCCATCAGGGTAGAGGACAAAGAGACATTTCTCTCAATGCAAATTATATCATATATTTTAAAAACCCTCGTGATAAAGCTCAAATTCAGCATTTATCTCGTCAAGTTTTCCCTGAAAATGTTAAGTTTATACAAGAGTCTTATACCGATGCGACCTCAAGACCCCATGGGTATTTGATTCTTGATCTCAAACAAAATACTCCAGAATGGTTGCGCTTCCGTACGTCACGGGAGGGATTAACATATATTCACCTACCTAAAAAAACCTATAAATATTCCTGTAAAAACATGCCGGAGATTATTCCATAAAAATGAGTGCAACTGTAACAAGCATTGCTGAATTTTTACGTGCTCTACACAAACTGAAACCTAAATACAGACTAGCATTATTAAAACATACGGATTGTGATTCTGTTAAATGTATTTGCGAATGTGCTTATAATATTCTTCACGGTAAAATCCCTCTCGGTCGGAAGCAGCAGGCTACATTAGGAAGACATAAAAATATTTTGAGAAAATTAGTAAAACGCGGTGACGACTGGAAAAAGAAAAAACGTGTTTTGGTACAGTCTGGTGGAGCATTCCTGCCTTTTCTATTAGCTCCACTTTTGACAGGCGTCTTGAGTTCTCTATTCAGTAAGGATTAAATATGGAGCATACCAAGAAAATGGTGTTAATATCTCCTGAAAATCTGAATCGTATGCAAAATAATATAAAAGGAGATGAGAATATAGCGACACAGTTGGATAAAGATATGAAAGATGTCTTGAAACGGAATCTACCTGAGTACGAGAAGTGGAGAATGTATCAAGAAATTTTGCAAAGATATTCATTTTTCCAGAATCAAAATAGGGAACCTATAAAATTACCTATAGAAAATGAATCCTCCCCAGAATCTGATGAGCCTGTAAAGATGATAGACGATACTGAATTTCTTATTAATGTCATTCCTAAAACACATCGCGAATAAGCACGTCTTCTCGTAGATAGATTGAAATTGAATAAAATCATTAGTTGGGATGAGAAAGGTGTAGTTTCCATTCACAAGGAACCAATTCCCAACTCTAATATTTCTGATTTAATAGGAGATATTGCGAGATATAAGAAAAATAATAATCCTATCGGGTGGGAAGTTTTTTTATCTGTGTTGAAAGATATAAATATTCCTAATGAATTGATGAGCAATCCGCAAAGAATTAAATATCTGACAAAAGAATCGTATAGTAAGACACCAGCCGCGGAAACAAAGAAAGCAAAACGTGTCAATAAATCTATTTTGTCTGAGGACGATTCCGATACTGAGACTCATTTGAAAGAGAATAAAAAAAAGTGGAAACGCTTTTCATTTTCATGATGAATAAAGAATTATCTAAAATATATTTTGACCCCGCGCATACGGCCGGTTTTTCAGGCGTAAACAATCTTATAGAGACAATGAAAGGTAAATACGATTCGAGTGTGATTAAAAAATGGATAAGTTCACAAGACGCATATACATTGCATGAGCCAATTAGAAAAAAATTTAACAGGAATAAATACAGAGTTTCAAATATTAACGATCTTTTCCAAGCGGATCTTAATGACTTGAGAAAGTTGAGCCGATTTAACGATAATTGCAAATATATTCTTACGGTGATTGACATATTCAGTCGTTATGCTTGGGCTGTCCCCTTGTTCGACAAAACCCCGTCATCCGTCGTGAAAGCATTTAAAATCATATTTAGAGAAAGAAAACCCATATATCTACAGACTGATAAGGGATCTGAGTTCATTGCAGCTAAAGTAAAATCATTTTTAAATGACAATAACGTAAAATTTTATGTGACACATAATCCCGATGTAAAGGCTTGTCTCGTGGAAAGGTTCAATCGTACACTAAAAACTATGTATCGCTATTTCACATACAAAAACACATTCAGATATATCGATGTATTGCAGAAACTTGTAAAATCTTATAATAAAACAAAACACCGATCGATCAATATGGCTCCGTGTGATGTGAACGATACTAATGTTTTGCAGGTATGGAGATACCAAAATCCCGTGTCACATAGTTTAAAGAAGAAAATCAATAAATTTGAAATTGGAGATATTGTTCGGATATCAAAATATAAAAATTTATTTGAAAAGGGATACGAAGCAAATTGGAGTGAAGAATTACTCAAAATATATTCAATAAGTAGAAGAAACCCTGTGGTATATAAATTGCAATATTTAGACGACGATATAATAGATGGCACTTTTTATGCCCCCGAATTACAAAAAGTGCATATTAATTCGGAGACAAAGTACAAAAAAGATAAAATTATGGCAACAAAAGGTTCGGGGATCAGAAAGAAACTACTTGTCAAGTGGAAAGGTTACAGCGATAAATTTAATTCTTGGATTCCTGCAAATACTTTACTTATCTTGAGAAAAGAATGATAAGGAATTTTTTATAACACTACCTAGCAATAGTTCAGCTGAATATTTCCCAAATAACAAAACAACAAAATTTACTACCCAGTTACCTCAAAATATAAAATTAGAAGGAACATGGGAGGTTTCTTTATCGGAAATGATTTATCCGTGTACATTTTATAATATCAACGATGGAGAGAATGATGTCTTCATACATGTTAAAAATATGAGGAGTCAGAAAGAGGATGAAAGAAGTCGGAGCATAACATCAACCGATGAAATTATAGAAGGAAAACTTCCTTCAAAAAATTATGAAGATATTGATCAAGTGTTACACGAAATGAATGAGGATACGTTGATTAATAAATATGTAGCGTTTTCATATAGCAAATCTGGTAAACGTGTACAAGCTAGTTTAAAAAAATGAAATTTACTCGATGAAATTATCACCAAGATCAGCGCTTCAATTGGGATACTCCCCGTTTTGTGATCTGTATCAAAATAAATCCTCAATCAATTTACCTAATTTGATGTTGGGTATACCGCCTCAAATATTCGTCTATTGCGATATCATCGAGCCTCAATTTGTTGGAGATGTAGTCACCCCTCTTTTGAGAATAGTTCATGTTGAAACCGAAAATTATGTGTTTGGTTCTAATAGGACATTATCATATACGAGACCTCACTTCGTACCTTTTTTAAGACGTGAATTTTCAAATATTGAAATAGATATAAGATGTACAAATGGGAATTTGGCGCCATTCCGCTTTGGAATCCTATGTGTGAAACTTCATTTTCGCCGAGCACCATGAAAAACTGCCCATACCAAAAATATTATAATTTGCAAGCAGGAAGTGATATTGGCGCTGTATACAGAGGAAGTCAGTTTCAGCGTGGTCATGGTATTGGGAGTTTTTTTAGCGGCCTATTTAGAAGTATTTCTCCGGTGATAAAGAAAGGATTGGGTGTAGTTGGAAGAGAAGCATTGAATACAGGCGCTCATTTTCTGGGAGATTTAAGTGAAAATCAGCCGATTAGAGAATCTTTAAATAATCGGATCAAAGAGGCGGGGATTAATCTGAAACGTAAAGCCGAAAACAAAATTGAAAAATTGATGGATGGCTCGGGCTATAAAAGAAGAAAGCAGAGCAAAAGACTCGTTCACTCTAAACCATCATCGACTACAGTAAAGAATAGAAAATCTGCTAGACCCGTTGACATTTTTGATTGAAATGGCTTTCTTACATGCACAATCTTGCGAGTGTATAAAAACCGAATTAGATCTATTTGCTATTCCGCCAGCGCAAACAAGTATTGAAAATGGACAATGGGTTAATTATAAGCCGTTATCTTCAATCACCGAGGATGGACCTCTCGAAGGTACCTGGTCTGGTGATGATTACATTGATTTCTCGCAAACAATGCTGTACTTGAATGCGAAAATTTTAGAAGCCGATAATACCTCATTGACCGACACGGATAATGTTGCACCTGTAAATAACTGGTTACATTCAATTTTCAGTCAAGTTGATCTGTATTTAAATCAAAAATTAATATCTCCTCCGAACAACACCTATGGTTACAGAGCATACATTGAGACTTTATGGAATTATGGCACCGATGCAAAAAGCACCCATCTTACCTCGGCTCTTTGGTATGCAGATAAAACTAATAAAATGAATAATACGGATGTGGGAGGAAATCCTGGATACGAGAAACGAAACAAATATGTTGAAAATAGTAAAAGTGTTGATATGATCGGTCATCTTCATGTAGATATATTCAATCAAGAGAAATTCTCACTTAACGGTGTTGAATTACGATTGAGGCTAGTACGTGCGCGTGATAGTTCTCAGTTCAAACTATAAAGTACATATTAATGAAGCTACGTTACTTGTTCGGCGTGTAAAATTAAATCCTAGTATTTTGCTGGCACATAATAGCGCATTAGAATTAGCAACAGCCAAGTATCCTATCACCCGGGCTGAGGTGAAAGCAATTACCATCGCCGCGGGGGTCCAGGGCAAATCCCTTGATAATATCTTTCTTGGACAGCTTCCTAAGCGATGTATAATCGGATTTGTTTCTAATAAAGCATTTAACGGCGATTATACAGTAAACCCATACAACTTTGAAAATTTTAGCATAAATTATCTATCTTTATGTGTTAATGGCCAACAGTTACCTTCTAAGCCGCTTCAGCCTCCATTTGGCGATAATAACACCTATATTCAAATGTATAACATATTATTCTCTGGAACGGGAATTCACTTTTCGAATACGGGGCACAAGATCACAAGAGAGGACTACCCATACGGTTATTTTCTATCAGCATTCGATTCAACACCCGACCTAGCAGCGAATTCGATGGAACATTGAAATTTGACACGTCATGGATCCTTAAGAATCGAAGTAGGGTTTGAGCGAGCACTTACCTAAACAGTGAATTGTGTAATTTACGCAGAGTTTGATAATATAATAGAAATCGATAAGCATAGGAACGTTATCGTAGACTATGGTAGTTGAGCATTCAAATGTATTTATTATTGATAAATATAAATTAATTAAAATGTTATTTAATTGCATATATATATTCTCTCTTAATTACATTTCCGAGTTAGTTTCAAGTTGACAGTCATCGCGTTGAAAGAAATGAATGCTGCTTCCATCAAGAATATATTTCAAAGTTATTTCAGAAATAAAAGTAATTACGGAGTATACGCGGCCAATAAACTACCGCATTATGTTAATTTTTCATGCACCCTTATAGGTAATTCTGAACCGGACACACATCCGGGAACGCATTCATAGATGGACAAGGAAATGAAATGTTTTCTGACAGTTTTGGACGACCGCCATATGTAAGAGAACATATCAGTTTTCTACGAAGGAATACACGACGATGGACATATAATACTCACATGCTGCAAAATTACACTTCATCCGTTTGTGGTTATTATTGTTTGATGTATTTGTTATTAAGAATGAACTCTTACACACATTTGGATTTTGTCAATTTATTCAAAATGTATGATACCTCGGAAAATGATGAATTTGTAAAATATATGTTCTATTATTATTTTCATAGATAATTATTTCATCTGTATATTTCTAAACATTACACTAAAAGTATTTTACTAAGTACTCATTCTTTTCAATTTGTTCCCTACACTTTCGTTTCAGGTGAAATATATTTCTCAATTTTGTTATTATTTGGAAATTTGAAGTTCCTATAGCTATACAGAACTGTACTCTATTTTAATCACATCATAATAATATTATACTTTCAAATTTCCAAAATTAAACATACTTAAACTGAAATATTCAGAATAACTCAATAACAATTTATAAACGTGTAATCAAAATATTCAAATAATTGAAAAGTCATTAACCGTTAATTAGAGGGAATCAAAAACATCCGCGATAATTAGACATATGACTAACTATCTACATCTTCTCTTGACTGACTATCGTAACTGCCTATTGATTTCCTATTGACTTTCATATATAAAATCCAAAATGCCAATATAACAATATTCGTTATTGACGTCAATCGTATATACAAATTGTAAGGAAGTGTATTTGTCTTCGGGTTGACAACATATAGAATAAATGTATTAAAAGGTGTTGGTGTACTTTATTTAACTCACCAAACATCACAGTGGTGACAAGGAATAAAAATCGAAAAATTATTATAATATTCTTAAAAAAAATTAAAATGGCAGAGCAAAATTACTTGATTGGACAATCACGTGAATTCAAATTTAAAAATGGTGATTGGACAATTTACAAAGCTCGTTTCGAACATTATTTCATTGCGAATGATATTAAAGATGACATTAGAAAACGTGCAATATTCTTAAACGCACTAGATGAAGATTCATATAAATTAATATTTAACTTGTGCATGCCTGGGGCACCTGAATCTAAATCATACAGTGAAGTAATAAAGGTGTTTGACAAACATTTTGCACCAGTGAAATCAATATTTGCCGCAAGATATCAATTTTATAATGCTTTTAAAAGTAAAGGTGAAACAATGACGGATTGGTTAGCAAGATTGCGAAGTCTTGCCGCACATTGCGAATTCGGAGCGGAATTAAATACAGTGCTCCGTGACCGTTTCATTCAATCGAAAAGGGTCATATCCTAGACAGACTCTTTGAAGAAAGTGCAAATGAGTTCACATTAGAAAAAGCAGTTGGAATCGCCACGCAGAGAGAATCTGCACGCCAGAACTTCAACATAAGCAACACGCTGGTCAAAACCGAGCCAGCTGAGATTCATCGTGTCCAATCTCGACGCAGAGGAGGCGGCCGAGGTCGTTCTAGCCATCCAGCAGTCACGCAGCCGCAGCTGAGTAGCAGCCGCGCGCACCATCAGGTAGCGCGAAACAGCACCCCTAATTCCGGTATCAACAGCTTCCGGAATAACCTCCAAAAGTGTCAAATATGTGGGTATACCAATCATGCAGTTAGTGAATGTCGGTTTTTGGATGCTATATGCCGTGTTTGCGGTATTGAAGGTCATCTATTTCGTATGTGTTCACAAAATAAAAAATATAGTAAAGTCCATTGGGTAGAAGATAATGTAGAAACACTTCTTGCTGTATCATCGGTAAATGATGAGCCAATTTTGAAAAGAGTTCAAATTAATAACTTTCATATTGATTTTGGAGTGGACACGGGAGCCAGTGTGACAGCTGTTTCTGATAAATTGTATCATAAATTATTTCCAAATATTCCTATAACACAAACAAATAAGGAATTATTAAACTATACAGGAAATAAAATAACTCCAATTTGAATAATTAAAGTTGATGTATTATACAATAATGAACAGTACAACAATTTAGAAAAATTTATTGTAAAAAAAGGAGGCCCTCCTATAATGGGCCGTATTTGGCTGAATGAATTTAATTTAGGAATTTCTGAAATAAAAATTCTAGATGTAAATAAGATTGCTAATGAGGATGATGTAAACAATTTGTTGTCTAAATATAAAGACATATTTTCAAATGAATTTGGTGAATTCACAAAAGGTAAAATTCATTTAAAATTAAAGGATTCTGAGGTTAGTCCAAAATTTTTTAAAGCTTGCTCTGTTCCTTTTGCGTTGCGGGAGAAGATCGATAATGAACTAGATAGATTGATAAATTCAAATATTTTATCTCCAGTCGATTTTAGCGATTGGGCTTCACCAATCGTACCCGTAATTAAGAAAAATGGTTCTGTCCGTATATGCGGAGATTACAAAATTACCCTTAATCCAGTCCTGAAAATTGATCAGTACCCGCTACCAAAAATAGAAGAATTATTTTCAAGGTTGCGCGGGGGCCAAGAATACACAAAGTTGGATTTGTCAACCGCATACCAACAAGTTGGGTTGGACGAATATTCCCGTAGATAAGTGACAATAAATACGCACAGAGGATTGTTTCAATACAATCGACTGCCATACGGTGTCGCTTCAGCACCCTCTAAATTTCCGAAAATAATGGAAAGCGTGTTACAAGAGTTAAATAATGTGGTTTGTTTTCTGGATGACATTCTAGTTACAGGAAGAAATAAGAAAGAGCATATTCAAAATTTAGAAAATGTTTTTTCTCGTCTGCAATATTTCGGGTTGAAAATTTCACCAGAACAATGTAATTTATTTCAACTATCTGTAACCTATTTAGGACATAAAATTGATAAACAAGGTCTACACCCTACTAATGATAAAGTTGAAGCTATACAAAATGCACCTGCTCCCAGTAGTGTTACTCAATTAAAATATTTTTTAGGATTAGTAAATTATTACGGAAAATTCATCCCCAATGCCTCTTCTTTGCTACACCCACTCTATAAATTGTTACACAAAAATGTTCACTGGAATTGGACTAGTGAATGTCAAGATTGTTTTTCAAAAATTGAAGAAATAATGTCTTCATTAGATTTTGTAGCACATTATGATCCAAAATAAAAAATAAAATTAGCAGTAGATGCATCTCAACACGGATTAGGCGCAGTAATTTCACACATATTCCCTTCAGGAATAGAAAGGCCAATCGTATCGCGCACGCTGACTAAAAGTGAACAAAATTATTCTCAAATAGACAAAGAAGCGCTAGCAATCATTTTCGGAGTAACTAAATTTCATCAATATTTGTATGGAAGACATTTTACACTCGCAACAGATCATAAACCCTTGCTCTCAATTTTTGGGGGGAAGAAAGGGATTCCGCAAATGTCGGCTAGTAGACTTCAGCGATGGGCAACTATATTATCTAGTTTTCAATATGATATTGAATATGTACCGTCGAAAAGTAATAATGCTGACTGTTTTTCACGACTTCCGCTTCCGCATAACGAACCGGAAGAAGATTTAAATATTTGTGCATCGTATTTAAATTATGTAGTAGAAAACACTGAATTAAATATGAAATGTTACGTTATAAAACAAGAAATTCAACGAGAGGAATTATTAAAACAAATTTATACGTATGTAAAATATGGTTGGCCAGAAGCATGTCCTAATAATAAAATTAAACCATATTTTAATAAATCTAAACAATTAACCTTGGAGATTGACTGTTTAATGTTGAGATACAAAATGGTAATTCCTGAAAAATTTTAGAGAAATATTTTGGATGAATTGCATTCATCTCATATGGGTATAGTTAAAACTAAATCTTCAGCAAGGTCATATGTTTGGTGGCCGAGCATGGATAAAGACATTGAAAATTTAATAAGAAATTGCCAAAATTGTTTATCTACTAGAAATTCAACACCAAAAGCCAAATTAATTCCATGGAAATGGCCAAATGAACCTTGGGAAGGGTTACATATTGACTTTTTAGGGCCTTTTTCTGGAAAACATTATTTTGTTATACTTGATGCTCATACAAAATGGGTAGAGGTTCTTCAAATGAGTAACATTACTGCGAATAGTGCAATAAACATACTAAGAAATTTATTTGCTCGTTTTGGTATTCCTCGCCAAATAGTGTCTGATAATGCCAGACAACTAACTGGGTCAGTTTTTCAAAAGATTTTAAATTCAAATGGTATCGAACATTTAACTGGTGCTCCATTTCATCCTCAGACAAATGGAGCAGCAGAAAACTCAGTGCGAACTGTGAAGGATGCCTCCGTAAGGCGATTTTTTGTGACAGCTCTCATAATTTGAATCTAAAGTTAAACAAATTTTTGCTAGATTATAGGAATGCAACTCATTGCACTACGGGAGAGAGTCCTGCTGTACTGATGTTTGGCAGAAAACTGCGAAATCGCTTAGACTTATTGAAACCTTCTATTCAGAAAAATGATATCATAAGAAATCGTGTTGAGAATATACAAAGTAAACAACAAAAATATTATGAAGGAACTAGAGATATAAAATTAAAAATCAACGAAATTGTATTGGCTTGGGACTATAGAGACGTAAACAAAGTTAATTGGATTCAAGGAATCATTGTAAAATTATTAGGAAAACGAACATATCTAGTAAAAATACCTTCCTTGAATAAAAATTGGAAACGTCATTTGAAGCAAATATCTAAAATTTCCAATGAAATTAATGAAACCACTGATAATGTACTAATTTATGATTATAAATCTATTCACATTCCTGAAGAATGTAAGGAAAAAGTATTTGAAAATGAACCGTTAAATGAATCTGAAAATGTATTGGGAAATGTATTGGAAAATGTATTCGAAAATGTAACTGAAAATATTCCTAAACATGTATGTAATAAAAATGTACATAAAGATTCATCCGAGAATATAACTGATGATGTATTTGAAAATGTAAAGGATACTGTAAGCATTTCCCCACCAAAAAGAGGTAAACGTAATGTAAAGTCACCTGATCGTTTTAAATTTGAGTGAAGTCTTTTTGACGGGGAGATGTAATGTAGTGTATTTGTCTCCGGGTTAACAACATATAAAATAAATGTATTAGAAGGTTATTTATTTATTTTCACTTGAAAAAGGCAGCACTTTGCTGTTAAAACGTTGTGTTTCTAATAAATTTACAGAACTTATACCCAATAAAACATATTTATGTATTAAAAGGTGTTGGTGTACTTTATTTAACTCACCAAACATCACACAAATAGTTCATATACCCCTATTGCTTGCTTGCAAGGAAAGCACATTCCTCAATTTCGTCAGAGTTCAGCAAACTGTGAATTTGCTGACTCTTTCAATCCTCCCCTTCTTAGAAATTTGCTTTCTCTAAAGCACAATTTAGAAAAAAAATTGGAAATTACTATTGTTATATGGACATTTCTTCAACCTTTACCTAATTATTACACTTAATGTCTCTATACGGCTATAAGTCTCCAGGGGGCTTGTGTAATAGTTTTGAGGAGGGAATTCACTGCACATTCACAAGTGTTCGATGTTGGTCACTGGGTTTCATGAATAATTGCTGGCTCTGCTTTCTTGAGTATCAGTTTTCATCGTTTGATTTGTTTGCTGATGATTGTTGTTCCGAATGAGATGTTTTCGATGACCCACTGCTACTTGACGTAGAATTGGATTTTGACCTCTGTCACATGAATTTTTGTTCGTGTAAACAGCAGTTTTTTAGTCGTCATTCGATTGTCTAGGTTTAACCTATTTTGTTGGAATCGTCATGATTGAGCCTTCAGTAGCCGAACTTCTTTTGAATTTGTTCTTCCCTCCTTCATTGATCTTTCAAATTTTCTTTCTTCTTACCCTCGTCATGGCCATTCTTATTCAACTTTTGTCTCAATAGCAGGAATGTAGTCTTAGTACACACTAGAACAAGTGGACATATTCTGCAGTACAATCCTAAAAATAATTGCTCCAAAATTCGCTACATAATACTACATAAAATAATCTTGACATCTTTTTTATTGAATGAGATTTTGACCATAAATCTCATATAATTGCTATCCACATCACTAAACCTTGATCATTTATTCAAAATTCGATTCCTTAATTACCCACCAGAGGTAGTCCGGATTTAAACAACTATAATTTCAACTTGTTTGTATTTTCATACCTATCTTAGAAGATATCTCGAAAGCTCTTTCAACACTTCACAAATCATCTGACATAATCGGTTTTCGTAATTGAAACTCTTGGTCTCAACTCTAGCATTCATTCATCAATAACTGATATGAAATCACCGACAGACAATTATCACAAAGTCTTGGAAAAATAAAAGTCTCATAAATCCCTTATTTGCTTGAGATTCTACAACTTATTGAAATTATGTTCGTGAAATAACTTTTTTCTCAGATTCTTTCTAATCTCAATCCTTACGATTGACAAAATAAAATCTCTAAACTAAAGCTCTGGTTGCCTACCTTATGGACAGGAAAAGCAACTTCCTGGGGACCATATCATTTACATATGCCCTGGCATCCGGTGAACAAAAACTATCTAAATTCAATATTTACAAAACACTTGGGATTTGGATTTGCACTTGAAAATGACCGCAATTCTAAAGCACAAGTTGGCTACCAACGGACAGAAGAGTCAAATACCTAAGTATATGACAAAATCACTATCTGGCATCCGTGTAAACAAATCTAGATTGACCTTCATTTGTATCTTTAGCAATCTCATAATACCAAATATAGCTAAATTACTTATTCGAATCCACTGTTGAAGAAATTTATATTTTTGTTCTATAGCTGTTAGTCGCGAATAAAATAATTTTAAAAACAATGAAGAAAATTCTGATAAACACATACTTTATCTTATAGTTTCAAAATGATTACATTGACATAAAAATGAATCAAATTTGATTGAAACTCAAATAAAAATCAATCAAAACAAGAGTAAATGGGAAAATATATTCGAGAAGGCGGGAATAATAATTTCTAAGTTGATTCTATCCGACATCATGACGTGAATTTGAGTTATCTTCGTTTTCTGCATTTTATGAACTCATTAAAATTTGACCGGATGACAAAATTGATTTGAGGATAAAATATATTACTACTTTCAAAACCGAGTTAAATAAAACTTATTAAAAATCTAATCAACTTTAATAACAATGAATTACTTTTATATGTTGTTATGTATAGCTTGTATCCTGCCAATGGTCGAGTTTTCTGAAAATTCCACTGTAAAAGGTCCTCTTGTCGTAGGCTATGTACCTGATCCTACGAGATTGCCATGTCTGACTGAACACCTCGTTTTGAACGAATCCTGTTGCGAAACATTCATCCTCCGATATGCACTTGCTATAAAATACAATTGGGCTATGTACACTTATGCTTATTGGCTCTGATGCTTCCGTCAATTGCATCGATGAAAACTTTGGTATAATTTTTTCTTGTTCTACAAAAATCAAGGAATCCCATAAGAAATTCTCAAGAATTTCAGCATCCTCTTCGAGAACGTTACTTTCAGTGAAACTTGTGTCTGTGATCTTCGCTGTGTTTCTGGCATCATCCTGTGCCATCAAAATCAATTCTCCAATTTCCCCGTCTTCAAAATTTCCAAAAGTAATTGAATCTATCATCAACTTCTTCATTTCTGCCGCAACTTCATTTTTATTTTCTTCTTGCTCTAGTCTTCTTGTGTCTGTTTCATCCACAAATATCTTCCTCTCTATATCTGCCGTAAACTGCTCTATTTTCACTTGGCCGCTCTCCTCTTACTCTGAATCTATCATTTCTCCTCCTTTAATCTCCATCTTCAAAAATATATTTCTCTCAATATCTTCCGTGAACTGACCTATTTCCTGTTGGTCATCATCTTCTAATTCTGAATCATCCGTTCCACTACAGTAGATAAGTAAGGCCGATTCTGGCTCAGATAACGATCTAAGATTTCAAAGATAACGCGAGCAGTGACGTTATCTAAACAGCGGTGACATATCAGAACATTTACGAGTGGCGCCATCTCTTGAGCAGTGGTGAGTGGCGCCACCTATCATCCAACTGACTAACTAGCGTTGAATAGATTAAGATTTCTATTTTCTTTTTGCGTGTGGCGCCATCTATTGTTCACTAGACGAACTACTAATTGATGTGATAGATCTCTGTACCATGTATGACAATAATAACGTTATTCACCCACACATTTTACCACTTACGTCATCTCTTGGGATGTGTTGTGATGAGTGGTGCCACCTATCATCCAACAAACTAACTAGCGTTGAATGGAAAAGATTTTTCTTTTTTTTGAGTGTTGCACCATCTTTTGTCTACTAGATGAACTAGTAATTGATGTGATAGATCTCTGTATCATGAATGACAATAATAACGTTATTCACACATTCCACCACGAACTTCATCTCTTGGGATATGAGATGAGTGGTGCCATTTAACACCCAACAGACTATCTAACGTTAAATGCAGAGATTCCTTTTTTGTGTGTGGTGCTATCTATTGTCCACTAGACGAACTACTAATAAATCCATAATAATTGTGTACATGAATTTTTCCAATTTCCTGATTATAAATTTGCAGATTCAATAATTTATTTTTGATAAGCGGACTTGCATCACTTGTGATCCCATGTTTGGGGTTATCAATGTCTTATTTGCATAAGTAGAAAAATTTTTGCATACTAAATTCAGTATGAGTTTGAAACTCCAAGTGATACAAACTATTCAGTTTTCTATTATTATATCTTCCAAGAAAAAAAACTATTATCTATAAATGACAAAAATGGTAAGTAATTTCAATTAATTTTTGCAAGAGAAATTTTTTAAAAATATTCATTTACAGCAAGTGAATGAAAATACTGACAACAATATGAAGAAAAGAAAGTATCCACTTCATACAAAACCATCTTCCAAGCATATCAATCAAAATGATGCATTGGCAACAAAAACAAAAAGAAAAAGTAATATGAATAAGAATAAAGAAATATTAAATGAAGTTCCTCTCCTTGAGAATAATGCAGAACAAGCAGAAGCAGAAGTCGTTGAAGAAGTAGTGGAGGGTCTATATGAATTTGACTTAGCACTCTCTAGAGGTTTCGTCAAATCTAAATTGATTATGGAACATAGATTTTTGCTAGATACGAATATTTGAATACACATTGGATTTGATCCAACAGACAATTTAGAAACTACCATTAGAATATACAATAGTAGAATTGACAAGTTCATCGATTTTAAACGACTTGACTGGTATGAGTTTCTTAGGTGCTATAATATTATTATGGGATTTTTGAGGGTACTTTCAGTTGTTGAATCATATTCGATTTCAAATCATAAATTATTATTTGATGTTATAGAAAATGATAAAATTATGATAATTGAATCACAGAATAATCAAATTTATTCAAGTGATACATCTATTCGCAATATATTTAAAAATACTAATCACTTAGATGACATCATCAATTATTTAGAATCATTAAATTTCTTGGATTATTATTTGAGTGTAATGCGACAAGCATCTTCTTGTGATGGTGATATTTACACAAATATTAAAAATATAATTGATGAAACAAATAATGTTTATAATTTAGCAATAAAAGAAATAATATTAAATTATAATAATGTAATTTTAGCGTCAATTGAAATTAATATTACTTCAAAAAACAATCGGCTAAACAATCAGAATAATGAATAATAATAAATTATATTTATGATTATAGAAAATAGAATGTATATGTATAAATATAAATATTTTGTTGACAAAAAAAAATTGAATGAATAAATATCTCTATAAGTTAATCTTTTTTTTTCTTCTATTTATTGGAATATTCTTGATGATACATTTTAAATTCGGTCTTACAAGACTGACAGTTTTTAATGTTAGGTGGTGGTCCATCAACATGGATATAATGGATTGGTAGATTCGTATGCTCCACACATGGTAATTTCAATATAACTTCAGGATGTAATTGAAACTCTAGCGGAAGTCTTCCCCAAATTTGCAATAAATTCATTCCACTAAATGATTCCAATATTAAATCAAATTTCTCCTTACTTATTTTTTTGCAAATATATGCTATTGGAGCCAGCTTTCCAATTAATTTGAGAAGTGAATTATCATTATAACCACATTTGCTTGAATTTGATTCAATTATGTTCCTATAGCTTCCAGTATCTTCTTCTTTTATTAGATCACAATGATATTTTATGTTTAGCAAATCATATGCTATTATTTTCAAACAGACCATTTCACTTTTATTTGACATTATTCAAAAATATATACCTCAATCTGTAGTTTACTATTATTTAGAGTAATGAAATTATTACAATGTTGAAAAAACAAAGTTTGTATGGAATTATATATATATATATACAGTAAGAGGTAAGAGGTGGAGGAAGGGGGCTGATAGTGAGGAGTAAGTAAAAAAAATAAGAAAACAATTATTGTGAATACAAGATTTTTGATAGTGGTATTTTTGATTGCTCATATAAATTGATATTGGGACAATCAATATTGAACATAGAAAGATTGAATTTCTCTGCTTTTACAACTGACTTTGAGAATTCATCAAATTAATAATAATAATCATTAATGAAAAGATTTAATCGTCCATTTGTATACTTGAATACAGATTCTATATTATTTGGAATACCGGGGAACTCATCATCTACACTTCCGATTTCTGAAGCGAAAAATCTGCATTGATCAATTTTTATGAAAGAATTATTTGTATGAAATATATATGTTTGACCACTATTGGTAGATACAGCTCCATTAATATAGGTTATACTATTTTGATGGTAGGGATTGGCAATATTTTCCACTTCTACAGATGGAAACTTTATATTATAACTCACGTTATCTATGAATAATACAATATTTCCATTTGGTCTTTGGTAAATACCATTCATTCTCAAGAAATTTTTTGGAAGCAAATTTAACCAATCTGTTATAAGATATGGCTCCGGATCAAAGTTTTTTTCATTCAAATTTTTCACCCAGACCCACTTATTATAAAATATATATAATTTTTTTTCTCACGATTAGAAATTTATAGACATTTTTTAAGCTACATAAGTCAGGAGAAGAATCTGAACTTGTTTTCCGTTTATTATGAGTTTTTTCGGTTGTTGTAATTGGTTTCTGTGTCCCTTTTGTTGTTGATACCTTTGTCGTTGTCGGTGCCTTTGTCGTTGTTGTTATCAATGACCTAATGTTTTTTCCATATAATGATTGAATAGCATTGATATCATCAATGTGTAAATCATAATAATTACTATTTTGGAATATTTTTTCTGTATATATTGGATACATTATTGCATTCTTATCATTTGAATGCCTAATTCCTAATGCATGGCCAATTTCATGGACTAAAACAGCAAGAAGACTCTTCTCTTCACTATTGGAAGGGGGATCCATACCATAGTACCATTGTTCTGCATTATCTATATGAATTTCTGAATGCATGCTTAAGCTTGGAAACTCAGCATGTCCCAATATCATACCCTCCCCATCAAAATGAAACCTGCATCTAGCTCGTTTCTTGAAATCTCAATGTTGAATTCCTTCAAATGAAATATAAATAGTAGCATTTTCATTATATGGCAAATGTATAATATTCAAATTTGAATATTTAGACCATAAATTGAAAGCTTTTTCAATAACATATTGAACAATACTAGTTGTTCTTTTGGAATCTCAAGTAATTGTAGAATTTCCCCATAATATATAATGAGTATTATAAACATTCATATCTTTAACACCACATCTAGGAGATGAAATGAGTTTCAAAACATTTTCAATTGTTTCATTAGATTGCGTTAAATTAAAATTAGTTTGTAATAGGTTTAGTGCTGTTAGATACGATGGATCTTTTTCAGTTGAACTAAAGACCTCCTCTTCACTCACATTAAGATATCCATATGTAAATAAGTAATCAATAATTGATTCAAATTTTTCTTTTTTCACACTTTTAGAACCACTTGCGATAATTATTAACAATATAACTAGAATCACTTTCTGAACCATGTTCTACAGTGTTTGAATAGCTAATATATGATTTATGAGATACTTCAACTTTATATGGAAAAAAGCAAAAAGTTAAAATGATAAATGTAATAACAGAGAATGGAGAGGGTAAAAGGGTTTGATTCGGCTGAAAATAAATTTAATAATTCAAAAATAACATTGAAATTTCTATTATATATTTATATATTCATGATGTTATACATTTCATTATAGTCTAAGTGACTTTTTATTTTATAAACATTACTAATTGCACAATTATTGAAATGTCTGAAACATGATTTATTTGATGGAAAGCTCTGAAGAGACTTACATTCTTCCCCCAAAGAAATTATTGTGGAATTCAAGTTGAAAGATTCTAGAAAGGTCTTCTTCATATCCCCTTTGACATATATTGTTGATGCACCTTGTAATATTGGTAGAATCAAATTTGGAATTTCATCATATTGTATGTATCCATCACTCCATTTTAAACCATGGTGATTATTATACAACCATCCTGCTTGTTTTCTATATTTATGTTCCAACTTATTCCAAGGAAATGGTTCTTTGAAGAAAAAATGTTCCGATTTGTTGCCATCTCTTGTAAGAATTGCAATTTCTTTTGCCACTATTATATAATCTCTGGCATTGAAGCCTTGTATATCAACAATTAATTCCATATTTCAGTTAGCTCTTTCGCAGTCCAATTTATACTGAAGCTCTAACAGCACTAGTGAGTGGATTATATTCGATAATGCGATCATGTATGATTAGACAATAAACACTCGTATTCTCGGGAAATATATCATTTGATTCAAACTCCAGACTCAAGTGAACTATTTTTTACTGCTTCGTTTTGATTGGAACAATCTATCACTGTTATCGGTGCAAATGTTTTGAAATCTGTTTTATTTAGAGTAGGACCAATATATGTATCATGAAAATCATAGTAGACCTTGGAAAATTGCGTGTACATATCATAAAGGAGTGCATAGTGATTATTTTTGAAATCTTGATTTAAATTGTCATATGGATAAGAAACTGAGTTTAAATATAGCTTAACATTCGCTAAATTGCAACTATCAAAATGACTACTATTTTTATCTTTCAAATTTTTTCGATTTGTTTGGAAAGCAACAATAACAAATCTTGGTTTTTCCAATTGAGTTGATGATTTAATTGACCAAATTTGCTTTTTTGCCGAAGGAAGAATTGGGTTTTCACATAAATCCCAAGAATGGAATGGACATTTCAAGAAATGATTTGAGTTGACAATTTTCAATAATCTTAATCTATATTCGTCATTAACATATATATGAGGAACACGCCATTGAATTTTGTTCAGAATAAATTTTAAATTTTCTGTACAAATATATGCATTATTATCATTTCTGGATCTGATCAACACCAATTCTTGTCTAACATACACCAATGTTTTATTATTATCTTCACAAAGTCCAAGCAGCATTTTCAGTGAAACACATATATTAAAATTACCATTTTCATCTAGAATATTTATATTGAGTCCCCAACCAGCATTTTCAAGATTATCACTCTCAAATTCATTTAATGAAACATATGCTTTCAAAGTTGAGCTAATTCCAATATTTTTCGTCTTATCAACTTCAAAACTATTCATTGAATATCTAATTCCGTCAAATAAGAATGAAATTCCATTATGTGTTATTTTTGCATCCACAGGAGGCTTATTACCATCTACTTTCAATAGTTTACTTTCAATATAAAGAAAACTTTGACTAGGCAACGTATAGATATCTTGCTGTTGGATTTGAATTCTTATTTCATCGCAATTATCAAATGCTGATGCGATAATAGGTTGATGATCATGTATCTCAACACGTGTTATTGTATCATTGAAAGCAATACCAGACGTAATATCTAAAATATTATTCATTGTTTTTGTTTTTGATCTTTTTTTAGTTTTAAACCGAGTGATCTCAGGAAATTTTTATTTTCTCTTGTTAACACTTTTATAGTTGATGGTGAACTGATTCTTTTCGTTGTTGTTTGCATTCTTTTATAACTAATACCCATTTATAAAAATTTTCTCAAATGTAATCTAATAGTTATTGTTTCACCACGAGAATTTATTTGTTTTCTGACTTGATCAACAATATTTACAGTTATATTGTTTAGGGTTTGAGTGTTCACTGGTAAATAAATCACATTTGAAGGAATCTCATTGATTTTATATCCAGGCTCTACTGTTGGATAGAACTTATGTAAAATATGCATGAGTAATCCATTCTCATGATCCAGTCACAATATTACATTCAATTAATGTAGCATTCACCTCAACTATGTTGACAGGTAGATCACTTTCATGAACAACATTTCTTTCTAATATTCGCTTTTTAAACCCCAATAAAGATCCAATTGAATCATCTTTTGTGAAATCAACATCGACAATATTCCTAGGCTCACATTTAAAAGTGTTATTATTTGGTTTCAAACTTATGAAATTACGTGCAACATTTTTTTCTCTCTCTATTCTATTAGTATAAAGTTTCTCCACGAAATCGTAATCATAATTTGGATCTCCTAATTCTTTTTTCAATATATTGCTAATATTCTCAATTTCATATGCCCCAACTGGAATACATATTACTTGAAAATCTGTATTTGTACTTGAAATGGTTTTATAATAAAATTCATTATTTGTTGTATCAATATTTGGTATTGAATGATATGATCCAAAGTAGATCAATCCAATTACATAATCACTGCTTTTCAAATCAATTGGTGGAAAGAAGTCTGCACTTAGTGTAGACGTATTTCCACTAAGTGAAATTGATGTATTCAACGATTATTTTGTGGATCTTATAAGGAATTTCAAACTGATGTATTCAACGAATATTTTGTGGATTTTATAAGGAATTTCAAACACAAATGACCACAATTGAAAGAATTGAATGTTTGATGGCGCTTATAATTGAAGGTGATGTAAGCCTTTTTTCCAAAATATTCAATTAACTCTATTGTTGGAGCTAAATTTCCAAAACTATCAAAATACTCAAGGTTTTCACCTTTTTTTATATAGGACACCCAATGTGTACCAGCTCTTGCAAAGGAATCGAGATTAATAACTGCCGACTCATTTTTTAATGGTTTTTCAGGTAATGTATCACGCATATATACACCACGGAAATATTTTATTTTATGAGCACGAGCAAATTTGATCATATCATTAGTGTTTAATGGCCTTTTTGGCAGTTTTTTTCCTTTGTTTTTTTTCGTTTTGTTTTTAATTCCCACACCATGCTTATGAGGTTTTAAATATAAACCACTACCTAGGGCTTTTTCTACATTATATGAAGCAGCACCACTTACAGCACCTGCAACTAAAGCCTTTCCAATCAATGGAATTAGTGCTGCTACAGGTAAAAATCCACCAATTTTTTTTTTGGTGTTTTCATAACTCGCTGATTCTTTGATAGTTTCGTCTCTTTCTTATACCAATACCAAGTTTTTGTTAAGCTTTCATAGAGTTTGTTATTGTCCAAGCAGCAACTCGTTCACCAGAACTTGAATTTTTCGATTTTACTCTATTTCACGCTCTTTCTTCTAATATTTTATCAGCTTTATGTCTATCTTCCAAATTATTGCTTTGGGAATATGAAATATCCTGTTCACGACATGCAGCATCCAATGGATTTATACCCGTATCACCTCTTTTCAATCTCTTATCCAATTTAGTTCCAGGACCACAAAAGTGATAACCTGGTATGTGCAATTCTACAGGTAGAGAGTTAATTGCCTTATTAAGTAAACCTTTACCAGCTCTGTGATATGTAAACATTGAATTATTTTTTAGTACTGAGCTTATTTGTATATATACAACAGCTTTTATATAAAAGATTTGTAGTAATCATGGAATTCATTGAGCAGGATGAGCATCTTTCAGTTCACAATTTTGATGCTATACAAACTAATTCTCACTTGAAAAACATAGCAAACTTCTACCTAATAGTATAAGAAGTATTATTGTGGGTCCTAGTAATTGTGTAAAGACTAATATACTTCTAAGTCCTCTTACACATCCAAATGGATTGAAATTCAAAAATATTTGTGTATACTCTAAGTCTTCACAACAACCAAAATATAAATTTCTAGCAAAATGCATTTCTAGAGTAACGGGTATTAAATATTTCTCTTATAACGTAAATACTGTAATTTTAAAACCAAATGAGGCGCGCTCCTATTCAATAATTGTTGTTGATGATATTGCACAATGAACCATATGCATCAATTGACTTCTTCAGAAGATAATTTATTTTAAGACACACAAGACAAGTGAATGATGTCAACTATCTCATTTTCAAGGAAAGCACGTAGTACATTTTACTTGTTTAATCCAGTTCTTTCATTTCAATGTCAAAGGTTATCATCTGAGATTTGGAATTATAGAGAGTATTTGAAATTGAAGAATACAGATGTATGAGTGAATAAGACATTTGAAAACATTTGACGAGTTTTTCAATTGTTTGTGAGGTGTTTCATCAGTCTCTTGTGTATATTATTCATCAATATCCAGTAAAAAATTCAAGAAATTATTAATATATAGTTTATGATTGAAAAAAAATCTAAGAATATTATAATTAAGAAAAATATATCTAAACATAAAAACACTAATAATAACTACTAATACTTCTGCCCCTTCCTCAAATAGGGATAGGAGCTCTAGATGAAGAGAGGTCTATGAGTGGAAAAAAATAAATTAAATCAAAAAACTCTCAAAAGTAGAATTAAAAAATATACCTTTCACACTGGCGTGCAATAATATATTTTATTGAGCTTCGCCAGCTCAAAAATCCCGCTAAATCCTCCGATTGGCCCCCTATAAACCTTCACGGCCTGTGAGGGCGCAACCTCCAAATAAATTTCATTGAAGTTCCTATCCTGAAAAACACAAATTTTGATTTTTTAATAGAAAAAAATCATTGAAATTTTATTAGCTTACTCTAAGATGTACCACAATAAATGTTTGCGTTTTCATCGCTCTATTCATTCTATCCTGTATTACTAGAATGTGATAAAAGCACATTTATATTAATATTACAATCAAATCAAACATTTAATACTTACGTTCAATTTTTTCTCTTTCATCGTTTTGGAAGATTTTTTTGATTTGAACTGGTAGATATAATAAAACGGTTTTTCGTTCAATTGAGGTTTTGGAGTATATACCCCACCACTAATCAAAATCTTCATGGTCCACTTGTGAATACTAATCTGTACAAATTTCTTCATATAATATAAAAATAAATCGTTGATAACCCATAAAATAGAAAAAACGTGATACAAATTTACTTATCAAAAATAATTGATCCAAAGTCCCAAATTTATGACCAAAGGAGTGGAATATTTATGCAGATAAAACATTGCATCAGTTAATTATTGTGGATCAAAAATAATTAATCCAAAGTCTGAAATTTATGATCAAAGGAGTGGAATATTTATGCAGATAAAACATTGCATCAGTTGATTATTGTGAATCAAAAATAATTAATCCAAAGTCTAAAATTTATGACCAAAGGAGTGGAATATTTATGCAGATAAAACATTGCATCACTAAATTATTGTGAATCAATTGCAAAAATTAGCGAATAGAATATTCTGATTATTTTTTCCGCTAGTAGCTAATCTATTGAATGATAAATTGCGCTACTCATAATATAGAGCTCCATCTTTTCATTCACCACAGTAGTTCGTCAAGTGAATAATAGATAGCATCACACACAAGAATAGAAATCTTTTTATTTGACGCTAGTTAGTCTATTGGATAATGGGTGACACCATTCGTCACACAACTCAAAAGATGGCGTTACTTGTAAATGTGTAGATAACGTCACAGAGACCTATTTATCCACGTCAACTAGTAGTTCGTTTAGTGGAGAAAAGATAGCGCCACACAAAAAAAAATAGAAACTTTTTATTAAACACTAGTTAGTCTGTTGAATGATAGATGACACCACTCATCACACATTCCAAGAAATAGCGTTACTGGTAAATACACTTCAATTAGTAGTTCATCTAGTGGACAATAGATGGTGCCACACGCAAAAAAAAAATCTTTCCCATTCAACGCTAGTTAGTTCGTTGGATGATAGGTGGCATCACTCATTACACATCTCAAAAGATGACGTTAGTGGTAGAATGTTTGAATAACGTTATTATTGTCATTCATGCTACAGAAATCTATCACATCAATTAGTAGTTCGTCTAGTAAACGATAGATGACGCCACACACGGAAAATGGAAATCTTTTTCATTTAACGCCAGTTAGTCTGTTGGATGATAGGTGGCGCCACACACCACTGCTCAAGAGATGGCGCCACTGGTAAATGTTTAGATAACGTCACTGCTGTTCAGATAACGTCACTGCTCGCGTTATCTTTGAAATCTCAGATCGTTATCTGGCCCAGAATCGGCCTTGTGTATCTACTGACACCGCCTAGTCCAATTCCGCACGCGTCTACTCGAATTTCAATATCTGCGGTCAGATTAAGATGTGTCAATACTGGAGCAGATAATAATTTCTCTTTCAGTGTTTTGATAGCATTTATCCTTTTTTTGAGTCAAATTGAATTTAACGCTTTTTACCGTTAATGCATTTAATGGTCGTGCTATTCGGGCGAAATCTTGATTGAATTTTCTGTAGTAATTACAAAGCCCTAGAAAATTTTATACATCCTTCACTTTTTTAGGTAAGGGAAACGTTTTCATGGCTATTAATTTTTCCTTGTCGGGAGCTAGTCCTTGCGTTGAAATTTTGCAACCTAATAAATCTATTTCCGTTTGTAAATAAGTACATTTCTTGAAACCAGTTCCTTCTGAAACATCAAATGAAAAATGCTACTTACATCCGGATCTATTCAAAGATTCTCGCGTTTACATTCGTTTCGATGGAATTAAAAAACCCTTACAGCCCTCTTACAATGGTCCTTATCACGTTATCAATAGAAATCAGGAATTTTTCACTTTAAATATAAACGGTAACATTGATACTGTTGCCATCGACAGGTTGAATTCAGCTAACTTGTAATTTCAGTTTTGCCAGAACGATAACGCTAGCTCCTTCAACCTGTACTTTGGGAAGAGAAAAACCTATTGTTTTTTTTCTGGGGACGGATAGATGTAGCAGTTACGTATTTGGGATCTAGAATACTGCTACATGGCTCCTCGATCAGGAAATATTTTTTATCGCTATGGTCTTTTTTCCACTTGTTCTGATATATTATTGTGATAGTTTTTGTTATTTTTCTACACTTCAACAAGATAATTATTTTAACTCTGAATAGTTTTTAAAATAAAAGAAGAGTTCAAATTCCTTATGTATTTTATTATTTATCTTACGATTCTACTGCTCCCAGTTATTATTTTCAGTTTTTATAACAGATAATATCTGTTATAATTTGATACAATGACCGGCGCAAGTAATGAAACTAAAACGCGAAAGAAGTCAATCATAACAAATTGCAATAGGGTATCTTTTAAGTAGGATAGTAGGGATAAAGGAAATGGGGAAAGGAAAGGGTAAATCTTCCTTTGATGCAAAAGATAAGAACCATTAGAATCATTATGGAGCTCACACCAACATTGATTGCATGAAATAGGATGTTTGTTGAAAACGATTTTCCAATTTTGTAATTAAGTAAACCAATATTAGACTCTCCTGTGTGAATTGAATAATCTATGTCAGATGCAACCAGTATGTCATTGGTGATTGTGTTGTCTGTAAAATTGAATATGAAGTCTTCACAATTATCATAATTTATTATTAGTGTGTGTATGCTCCTATCACAAGGGACACATTCCTTATGATGAAAACAAGAATCATACCAAGTCATGCACTTGTCATTTAGGTTGCATCCTGGTGCTATTTACATCCTTAATAATTCACCTGATTCTTTAGAGCCCCATAGGCTAGCTTTTATATGATGCAATTGTATAAGTTATTATAAACCGGTTTCTCATCCTTATCACACAGAACATTGTTACGGTTTCATTTCTAACAAATGTTGCGCCGTCTTTGAGCAACCATTCTCTCATAAATGTACGATCTGCTTCTACACACATTGGCTTACGGAGTCGAATCTTCACGATTCATAATTCAATTAAATGCCTTGGTTTCTGCTCGTCTATTGACGCAAAAAGTCAGTAACGAGCTTTTCGAGTTGTTGGTCGAACGTGCATCTCTTTATTTGTATATTGTTGGAATTCTTCTCAAATTTATTTGGATTTTCGCTACCATCAATTCTGTGGAGATTATTTTCCTCGGGAGAACCCTGGATTTGAACTAAAAGATTCGTCAAAATCACTTTCCAGCCGCCCGCATATCAAGGTGAAACCAATCCAATTCTGACTTAATTATCCTTTGCTACCTTACAAGCAAGCCACCAGGCCGCTCCCACTCTGCCTTCAGGCGTAGTGTAGTATGCGTTCAGGCTGTCCACCATCTTCGGTAGTGAATGCACCCCTGGGGACAGCAGCGACAGCAGCTTAGCTTTGCGTGCTTTGCTCAACTTGCTGTGCCACTTTTCCTCCGATCTTTTATTAGGGAGAGTGTAAGGCACCCCAACCATCAAGCCTTTCTTTTCGCCGTGGGCCAACATGTTCAGGTCCATGTGGGAGACTTCACACTCTTGGAGATACTGCCTCACCGCCCCGAGCCTGTCGTCAGTCTTCACTGCCACCCTGCCCTCCCTTCCTTAGCTTCCGGCACCACAATTTCCGCCTCGGTTGGGAACTTTTGAGCTCCCTATCTAGCGGTTAATGAGGCCGCCGCGAGTTCTCCTCTAGGCTCCAATAATTACAAATCGGGCAGAATCATGAATCGTGTACCGAAGTACGTGAAGGGGTCCAGCAGATCATCCTTCACTATACACTCGGTTCCGATCCTGGACGCGTCTTTGGAAAGAAGTTTTGCTGTTAGATACTTCTTCCGCAGGGCTAGCAGTTCGAGTCTCTCGAACTCGTCTTCCTCAGGCACTACCACCTTTACTCCGTCCCAGCTGCCAAGAACTTCTGCGAACAATATCTGCTGTTCTTGTGGTATGTTCCACTAAACGAACGATGGGAAGGGGGCTATCTTCTTAACGCCCTTCCTTCAGAATGGCCCCTAGTATGTTGAAGAATTTCACCGGTATAGCTCCGCAACGGGACATTTGCCGAGCTGGTCCACTCCTTCGACCAGGGCTCGAGCGTTGTTGTACTGACGGGCCTGGTGTGGTTTGTTGTTGACCAACCAGGGAGGGATATCACCTTCGAAGCCATGACGATCAAAAGCGTTGAAGCACTCGCCAAGACTACAAGCACCAATATTACGCGGGTCAGTTGGTAGAGGCAGGTCGCGGGCCTCAGGATATAAGGTCCCGCCGGAGATGCTGTCCCTGATGAGGAAGCGGTTGGTGCCAACGGTTCTTCCACTAAATCTGACTCCATAGCGGGATTGGAACAGATCGCCCCGGCTGAACATTGGGAGGTGAAACAATTTTGAGCAGAGGTTGACGTTTCCGGAGTCATCAGCTGCTGCGACGAAGTGGTTGTCCAATAGAGTTTCTACGCGGGATATACTATCAGCTCCAAACGTAGAGATCAAGTACGAATGAACGGATATTAATCCTCGATCCAGCTTGCTATCAGTCCTAAATTTGGTGAGAACCCCTGCTAGGCCGGAACTCTCGGATATCTATGATTTACTTATCAATTGGTAAATACTTCTTATGCGCCATTGGCGTACTCACGTCACCTGGCAATCAGTATAACTCTGTATTCATTTCTTAACATCCTGTAGGCTTGTTACTTGGGATTTTGCAACCCAGTAAAGGGAGATCAGGAGAATTTAGTATTACTATCATAAAATATATAAGTATTCCCCGAATTTGTGGAAATTATACCCTTTATATTTTAAATGTTTGGTGGTAAGGAGATTTTATGAATTGATTGTTTCATCTCAGGCCATGAAATACTGTATAATTCATCATCTATTACCAAAACAATATCGTTGTTTGGTCTATAATAGACAGCAGATTTTTTTTTGGAATTTTTTGGTATGGAAGGTAGCTATTTCAGTAAATTTATTGGTTGTGTCTGAAAATTTTCTTCGGATAATTTTTTGATCCAAAACCATTTTTTATAAAATATGAGCAATTTATCGTTTATAAGTAGAAATTTAGTCGCATTATCCAAATCACATAGATTTATTTGATAAGATGTGAATGCTAAGACTGTTTCTTCTTGTGTTGGTTCCACTTGAGTCTGTTTTTCATGATTTTTAGGTGAATTGATCTCCTTTTTTCCATAAATATTTTGAATGGCATTTATATAATCACCATCTAATTGAAATTCTGATATTTCTATTATAAGCATACATGACAGAATTTTTGTTTTTGATGTGCGCAAGTCCTAGCGAATGACCGATTCTATGTACTAATACAGCAAAAAGCGAGATACTGCCTTGATTAAAATCTAATTTTGTATGTGATAGCTTATAATTCCATTATTCTGATTTATCAATATGTACATCAATAGATACGTGGGTTGAGTTCATGAAGGAAGCATGTCCTAATACATTTCCCGGGCCATCAAAATCTAAAATACACGTTTTACCCGATAAAAAGGATTTATATTGTATTGGTCCAAAAGAGATCAAAATATTTGGTACATGTTTCATACTTGGTTTATTATATTCAAATGATATATTAGCATATTGTTCCCAAATTGCAAACGCTCCAGTTACAACTTCCAATAACTGTTTATTTTTATTATTCATAATATCCCATGTTATAAAAGACTGCTGCCAGGATAATTTTTCATTATGTAAGCTATTTTCATGATTATCAGTTACATCACATCTAGGCTCATTCATCAATTCGAGTGTGCTACTATCCAATGTTTTTGTTATATCTAATTCGTTATATTCTTGAAATAATGCTCAAGCATTCAAATACTTCTTATCGCTCGAATTTATAGTAGACATTTCATTTTCGGGTTTATCCAGGTATCCATATTTTTCCAAAAAATATAACGATTCGCTGAAACCTTCATTATCAATGTTTTCAATACTATTGACACTAGATAACAATTCCAAGCCATTGTTTGAATGAATACTTTGATATTCTCCACTATTTATATTTTTTTTAAGAGACGAAGTAAAATAAATTGAGAGAAAATTGAAAAATATAAGTATTAATAAAATTTTTCATATATTTCTACTTCACTCTTGCACACTTGAATGATAATAACCAGATAAAATGAATTTTTGCAGTTTATATAACAATATTTTTGTTGGGTAAGCAAATTTTTCCACAGCTGAAATTCATTCACAATCAATACTTAGATAAAGTAAGTAGAAATAAATTGGTTCATACCTGGATATAGATAAGAGTTTACTCATCAAGTAGACTAACTCGTTAGTTTGAAGTGATAATGGATAATCTTGGCTAAAATTCAGCGCTTTTATACTTCATTACTTATAATCTTTCGACCTTTGATGTTCTTACTGCTTACATCAACAATGAATCACACGCAATGTGATTAAATCAACAAATTTTTTTGTAGTAACTTTGAAATGTATTGTGTAAGAAACATATGTTCATGGTTCCAAATTTCATGGGAAAGGAAATGGAAAGAAATGCTCAAAACTAGTTCACATATTTATTCAAGTCATTTAAAATTTTCTCATTTTCTATAATAGTATCATTTCTAAATATTAATATTTGATCATCATAATTTTTTCGTGGTCTCATATAATCTTCCATACCTATTGGTAATGTGCCGTCTTCATTCTTATGATATTTTATGTAATTAGTATAACCATGTTTATGTGATTGTGCAATATGGCTGTTAAGGATTCCACAATGTGCAATTCGCTTGGGTATTGGATTCAGTTTCTGAACGTTAGGGCTCTTCATGACGACTAAATGAATTCTACACTTATTCATTCAATTAAAAACTTTTTTTTTCTTCAAGTAATAATTTGTACTAAAAATATTACAACGGAAAGCCTCATGGTATTGTGTCTGTTTTATGATGGTATGATTATTCTTTTATTATCAAGAGGACTTAATGCTTGTTTGTTCTGCTCAATGGTGGAAACTTAATGTTTTTTAGATTTAATTATGAATTTTTCGCGATATACGAGTGATTCATCAAATGAACAATCATAATAATCATCGAAAGTTATTATTCTTGAAGTACCTTCAATTATTCCTTCAATTCTTTCACCAACATAATCATTAATTAATTTATATGTATACATCTTCGACCCAAGCCCTATAAATTCAGTCATAATTTGACCTCCATTTTCATCCTTCATTAGTCCTATGACTTTATTATTAACCAGGGGTATGCCATGAATATTATTTAGGTCATAATTTGATGTATTAAATTTGTGCAAATCTCTCATCATAAATATTAATATCAAAAAAATAGTACAATAAACTATCAGCATCTGTATACAATAATTTTGCATTTCCACCACAATTTTTCCTAACATAATTATGATGGAAATCATGAATATATGTTTAGGGTATATCCAGTATGCAAAATCCGACATAAATCGGTTTATTAAAAAATACTTCTTTTTAATTCATCTCCATTATTATAATATTCTCATCTAATTCAATGTAACTAGGAAAGTTTGGTTGCATAATTAACCTTTTGGCACCACCTTTACCACCCCATTCTGTAACAAGTTTCACAATTCTATGTTTACGCACATCTTGCATGGATTTTTCAAGAACAGCATTGATCATCAACTTATAGAAATTTTTTCCAGAATCATTTCGAGATCTTTGTCCTATATCTGTATTCAAATCGATATATTTTCGAAGCCAAGCAGACTGTTCAAATTCTAGTACTCTGTGTATTTTAGTTATCTTCAACCCCAATTCTGAATTTTGCTTTAAACTTCCGTAATGGATTACATTTTTTTTTTATCATTGAGAGTTGTCATTGATTCAGTTTGTTCTGAATTTGGTGGTGCTATATGTTCTGGCGGTAGTGGGAGATTGCTATGACTCCTAAATAATCCCTGCGGATAATGTAAATCTACTTCAAATATGTAACCAACTTCAGAATATTCTTCTAAACTCATAAATTTCGAAACATTATGGAATTCTAATGATGAAACCCATTCAAAATCACCATAGGGTGAATACCTGCTGTATCAGTTAGAACATTGACTAATACCACCACGAATAGAGTGTTCTAAGTACAAAATTTTATCTATATCAGTAAGAAGTTCCAATTTAACATTAGAAATTTTCAACATTGCATCAAAAGCAAGCCCGAGGGCTGTAAAATAATGCAAAGCATCTAAGCCATACATTTCCATACAACTTTTTCTAGAATTTTCAAAAATATCACAAAGCAATAAAACATCTGTTCGTAAATACAGATCTGGATATTCACCTAAGGTGCTTATTCTAAATGTATTCCAAACTTTTTCCGCAAACTCATATTCCAAATTAGTTTTATTTTCATTTTTAATGGATGAATAGAAAAATTCTTCCTGTGGTAATTTGTCATCATCTAACTTAGCCCATGAATTAAGATATTATTGACAAAAAATTCCTTTTTTAGTAAGTAATGAAAACTCTTCTTCGGAATTGCAGTGCATTCTAGTGACAAATTTGTCTGAATTATCCTAATAAGATGATAATTCATCTAAACTACTCGACATAAAACGGAATGAGTCGATGAACCGGAAATTATTCCTGCAATTTTCAATATACTTCGTAAAAGATATGTATTTCTCTTCATTAATGGGTAACAATGAAATTGTTCCGGGTATATTCTTAGCGATTGCTCAAATAAGAAACTGGGAATCGTAGGATGACAAGTTGTGGAAAACACAGGAATCATTTGTGATTTAGTGTATCGTAGATTACAAAATTGATGTGCAGGTCCTCTATATTCACCTGTCGAATGATTATGATCTCTAACTTTTGGTGTAGTATCATCAATTAACTTTTTACAAATATGATAGGTATTTTCGTTCTGAAATGATTTTTCTTGACTGCTAGATAAATTCAAAAGGATGATAGATTCCATTTTATTGTCGATAATTGAAGATATGCCCAATAATTCTTTTACAAACCATTCTATACAATATTCACCACGATGTGATTTATAATAAGACAAAGAATCATCATAGCTACATTTAAAATAGTAACCTACACTGAATGCAATATGTTTTTATTGAAACTGTGTATTTTGGTGCTATTTGTTATTGTTAACTTCTTCAAGAATCGATTCAATATCAGCATATATTGAAAATGGAACTTTTTCTTGAAACTTGTAATTCGCAAAAGTTGAAAATTCGTTCTTATGTTTCTCTGGTAATGTCATTCGACAAGAATTAATTCTTAAACAATCGCCAAAATGTTCCTTCATACTATACTCAGAATTAAAGTTGATTAAACATCTATCACAAATCCACATTTTACCATTATGTTCATATACATTTTTACTCACTAATCTAGACAAATATTTCATCCACATGAAATGATATCCACACCCAAGATTTGGATTCATATATTCCTCCCTTTCCAAGTCTTCCTCGTCCTCTCCTTGTCTTCTTCCTCATTCTCATCTTGCAATTTTAACATTAACAAATGTAAAGTGCGGTTATGAGTATTTTTGGCCAATTTAATCGGTACTAGTAGATCTCTCTTTTTACTTACTTTCTCCAAAGTATAAACATTCATGTTCAAAGAATTCATATTTTCGAATTTTTCGATTTGTTTCAACTCTATTGGGAATTGAATGCCCTCATATTTCAATGTAGTCTCCGAAATTAGTGGGTATGACCTAACTCGAGTTACATTCATCTGAGCAGGATGAAGAGTGGAAATAACAGCCCACAAGAAACAATATTCATTGTTGTTTTGTATATTTATTATAGCTTTTTCTTCTTTTTATGCCTGTAGGTAAATCAATATAACAACCAACCGAGAAAGATGAATAGTTGCAAATATTTACCTTTAAGAACATTATTTCATATAGTGCCCACCCCGAGTCTTGTTCTTGAAGCTCCTCCATCTTGCTCAATATTTTATCAGTAACATTATCTTTGTACCACACCTTTATATTTGTTGTTCTATCAATAATCGAATTGCGTGTATTGAATGATTTTGCTTCAATTTTCCCCGAAGAAGGTGGGATGAAATCTGCCGTGAATATAACATTTACTTTTACTGTACCAGCTCGCACTTTTGTTTTTAGTTAACTCTGAAATATTCTTCCAGCACTTTCCAAAAATTCTTTGGGGTCTTTATATGAGTTCATATTTGGAATTGCACCTGTTTAAATTCGACTTTTGAAAGCTGTTTCTACATCACACTATTGTAATGAGTTCTCTGCAGGGGGAAGTCGACCTGTTTCATAACGTGTCTGTGAATTCAAACAAATTCTTTGACGACCTCCAGTCTCCTTGATATCATTATTTTTCACTCATGCCATTCAAAATATTTTAAAACTAGAAGATTTGATTCTAGCTTGAATAAATGTTGAAATTTATCTGGAGATTCATGTTTTAAATATTGCACTAGAGAATTCACATACTTTTTCGATTCTTTTAGCCACGTTAATACTTCAGAGCTGGTTTTTATAGAAACAAAAGCTTTTTTAATATCCTCAATCACTTTATCACTCAAATCACACAGGTTGCCAAAGAACTCATATTGCATCAGTACATGAGATAACGGTCATATTCCAAGTATAAATACATTTTATCAGTAACCCTCAACCTCTTATCGACATAAAATTAAAATCAACTATTTCTCATACATTTATTTCATCTAAAACTACACATGTATTCACTAAAATGGATATTGTAAGATCAGGAAAATATAACATGATTTCTCTCATAGCTATGTTTACCTGAGAACTAGACTCTGCAATTAAATTATAAACATTTGCATATACAACACCTTCAATGCTTGAAGCTTGTTGCAAAATATTTTTAAAGTAATTACCGAAACATGAAGAATTCGGATGAGCTATAATCTTACCAACAATGGTGAATATTTTAAATAAATTGGATATAGAGTTATATTCCAAGTAAATTTCAGTATTTTTTCATCGAAGCATTATAATTCTACAATTTTCAATTATTCCGAAGATTATTTTAGAATCATTGACCGAGTATGATACCTAATTCGAGTTGTTGTGTGAATAGTCTATAATTAGATTATAACACAATATAAATTCATTTCAGCTATTAACACTGAAATTTATAATTTTACCTAGTTTTTCATTGCACAAATTTATAACAATTTCAGAATTTTGCTGTGGACATATGCCAAAATTCAATGTTGTATTATCATTCAAATAATAATGATATCCAAAAATTAACTAATTTCTATTTTTGCAAACAAATACTTCATTATTGGAGTTGGAATTATTTTTAACAATCTGATCTGTATTCAATTGTTGTTGGTCTGAACTATATTGTTGTGAGTCTTGTACTTGCTCATTTCTTTTTTCAACATAGATGTCTTCGCCATTGTTCAATTGTTTCCGTGATGGCACCGTGTTTGTAGGTACCCTTCTCTTTGAACATTTTTGGTTTGGTATTGTCTGTTCTGGAAACAATGGAAACTTCCATGATAATTTAATTACATCAAAACTAATTTTACCATATTACCTTCATAATAACACTCAAAACTTATTCCAAAACAAATCAACGGATGATGAAATGATACTCAATTGAAATATGAATTTTTCCGCTATTTATTCCATTCATCTCACTCATGTTTCAAAATCTCTTATCTCTGTTGTGCGTCAATCGAAAATCATGTGCTCCGCGCGTGTCTTTCTGGAACAACAAACCGATAACCCTCATCATGACCTTTTACTGATAAAGAGTTTAAACTAGAATTATCAGTTCAATACTATGAGCACTTGGAGAATTATTTCAGAATCTTGTATTGAAGAATTTTGGAATTGAATCTTTCAAGCATAGATTTTAGAGTATTAATTACTGTTACCATGTCAAGTATTGAATCTTCGCATCGCCAATCACATCGCTAAGAATTCAAATTCGTCCAACTAGCGGAGACATCTATCAAAATTCAAATTTTACCACCAATACTCAAATTTTACTGCCGAAATTCAAATTTTCCCCACTACACTGTAACATCTCTGGCTCCAAACCACAATTCCAACGCCCCAAATTCAAATTCTACTAGCCAAAATTCAAATTTTACTACCAGAATCCAAATTTTCCCGCTCCCGTCACTGGTGCCATCTCTCATCCAAATGCACAAACATGAACTAGCGCCACCTATCACCCAAATTCTGAACTGCACCACAACGCCATCTATCATTGAAATGCTGAACTAAAGATGCATACAGTATGTCCATGAAGAATTTCACCGTCGCTGCGCCGCCACCAACAGCATATACAGGTTGTCCACAAAGGTTTTTTGATCCAGAACTCTCTCCTATATCGTTACTAAGAACTTGTTGTGAACTGCAATAGTGAATTGTACCTTGATCTATTATTCATATATGGAGTTAGTTTTTGTTTTGAGCTTCAAAATGGGCCATACTATATATCCGGGACAGAGTGATAAATCGTTGTAATTATCATGCAATCTTCCAGGATAGTCCAAGTCAAATTAAAAAATATAAACTGTACCATAGGTTTCGTCACCAATTTTATGTCTAAACTTTAAATTCCTTCTTGTGTAAGCCATTTGAAGTGAATAGAAACATTGACATGGCCATTCCATATGAACTATTCGCGTCCTGATAGACAATAACGGAAGAATATTGGAGTCATACGTCTCACTACGAATGAATCCATATATTAATAGGGAAATACGATTTTTTCTGTGACAGAATTAAATTGTTCGGCATGTGTGGAATATTTTGCTATCTCATTGAATTGATTTGGAGCTGAATTCAGTGTCAAATTATCGAGGAACTTACTCATGAATTTGGAAGAGTCTAGAAATCTTCATTGTATGTGGATTTTTTTTTCATTTATCTCAACAATGAGAATTGATTTCGAAGATGATATATATTTCTTCTTATTCTTTGACGTCATATTGATTTTGTCACGATTGAATGCTGAATCTTAGTCAAACAAATGTGAATCATATCTAACTAATTTGTGAAAGAATACTGGTAGGAATTTTGGTGGTTTGTAATTCAATTTACAGTCATGATGGGCCGCACATTTGAATTTACCTATCAAATAGCACTTATCATGTACTCTTTCATGATCAACGCTGAATTCCTTCTTACATATATGACAAGTTTTGGCAGAATTGAGATTTTGCTCATCTTGCTGTGCTAGTGGCATTGTGAGATAGTAGTAAAACGATGCTCGTACATGACCCAATTCAACCCTGAAACTGCACGCGAGGTCATTCGGTATGATAAGCGCAAGAAGGTCTATAGTTTGTGGCTAGCTTCAAGGTTATCACCTCAACATTCCACCGGAATTTTATCCTGCGTGGTTTTTGCTCGTCAGAATGTTTGCGCGTTCCTCCAGTCGCGCGTGCGCGCTGTTTGCTGATAAAGAAAGGGACCAAGGGCGAGGTTGCTATCGTTGTGCGGTAGGAAGTACTCACGCGTACGCAAGTGATGCTGTCGTTATCGTTATGCGGCTGCGCAGTTGTTAGTTTATCGTGAATATAAGTTGTGTATGTAAGTTTGTTTTCTAGTAGTTGTTTTAATTTGAATTTTTCAGTATGTCAAAACTAGTTCGTTAGCAGTACATTATTGTTAAAGATTGAATAAATCAGATAATGGACTATTTGGTTATGACTATGAAATTGAACCTAGAGTTAGTGGGAGGAATATTGACATTTTGAAAGTAATGAACTATGTTATCATAAAGACATAGAGGATTCTTCTTGAGCATCATATGTAAAATTGAAGTATATGATATTGATGATAAGTGATTCGAAGCAAATAATCCCAAAAATTATAATTGAAAAAATTTGGTAACTTACGGAAATGGTTAAGGCTATAATACAAAAAAATCTCACTGCAACAGCCAAAAAGTAACTGGACAGCACGCCACAGACGTTTAAAATTACGTTACAAAAACTAGCTGAATATCCTCTTCAGGCGGAACTCAAGATTAGTATCGGCAGAGAAGATAGATGACGAACTGGTAGCCACAAAAACAGCGTCAAACAAGAACGTTCCTTGAATCAGGTAAAGTTGATCTTGCGTCTTATAGGGCTTTGATAAAACCCGATGGTCCTTGAAGGTGTTAAGGTTGGCCGTGCGCCTGGTAGTCAACTTCGGGAGGTATTAATGTTCTTCTTCATTTCGTAGACGTGTTAATGTTTTTCTTAACTTAAAGTTGACTAGAAACTAGTCTCAAGCGGCCACGGGCTCCTAAGATCCCTAGCAGTATACACTGAAGACAAACAACCCAACCAGTATCCAATTCAACTGAAACAGGAGGTTCCTATAAAAAAATTGGAGAGCTCTCTTCAAACGTGAAGCGTTAAACTTGAATAAATAAGTTTAGATTTGAATTGAGAAACGAATAAACTGTAAATTTGGTAAAAGTTGAATGAAATAATCAGTAAAGTTATTTATTTGCTTCATTTTAAATTGTGCTCTGAAAATTCACAAAGTGAAAAGAACTACGCTGAGCATTAAGAACAAGAAAAACAAAGAAAATAAAAAGTCTAGCAGGACAAGGAAAAAGATTATCAGCGACGAGTCGATAAATTTACGAACGTGGTTCGTCACTAAAATATTGGATCAATCTTCACAAACTCGTAGGCTTTTCCAGCTTAAAGACAGAAACTAAAGCCCATAACAAAATATTTCAAGTTCTGGAAACCAGAAACTACACAAACAACGTAAGAAATTGAACAACGATTTGTTGAATGACAAATCCGCAACGCGTTGGATCCAAAATATAGTTGAATTATGTATCATCAATCAGTTTCACTAATCATTCATACATCAAACATATTCAAACAAAAGGCCGGTAAATCACAAAAAAGGAGTCTCCACTCTTGTAGACGGAATAGTATGATAAACTAGGGCCGGTAGCAACTAGAATATGTGTACGAAATACTCTCAATTGTAATGATTGTCAAAACGAATCTGAATATGAAAAATTAGAAATAATTAAACGTATATTCCCAAGGAAGGACAATAAATAATAATAACCTCCCAAAGAGAAAAAGGCCAGCTCCTTCGACCAGAACGGCTATTGCCTACGCTACCGTAAAATTCAGAAAATAAATAATTTAGAACTGAAAATATTAATTTAGTATAAAAGTTTCAAGGTTGTAAGAAGGTTTTGAGCACAAAAAGCTCACAAAGAATTGAGGATGAAAGAGATAAATTTGCAGAACAAAAGGTTAACCACGTGGGTCGCCTTCAAACGAAATCACTAGCAAAAATAATACTAAGTTTGGAACAACGTACACAAAAATAATAAACCAAATACTCACAAAATCATAACACTGATTTTAGAAAAATAAAATTACCACAAAATTTAGAAAAACTAAAAAATCTACAAGACTGCTCAAAACAAGTATGTCTGCAACCACCGCTCAGGAACAAAAGAGGGCGGACCAGACGCGCATGCTCCCTAAATTAGCGCCTTCAATCAAGTGTCATCAGCAAGTACTATTTTACAAAATTAGTGCAAATTTGTTATACAGCTAGCGACAGGTATGGAATGAGAAAAAAATTGTACAAAAAAGACGTAAGGCGAAGTTTTTTGTAACACCATATATTGATAACTGCTGGAGAATCAGAACATATCAACGCAGAATATATCAAGTTTCATTTAGAAATGTTTGATGGAGAAGGAAGTACATTAGTGCATACAAATAAGTAGTTAGAATCCAGATTGAATTCACACGAGGCTGAATAATTGGCGCCAGTAACCTTTAGGGGCTTATCAAAAATCAATCATTCAATTGAGGTAATTATCCCTCCAAGCAGAATATGCGTATTTTGATACATGAAATTTGTTGTTGTCATTGTTTTATGGTCAAAGTGATCATTTCCCAATTTGTTTATGATAATAATAACAATAATAATAATAACTTGAATTGCTTAATAATTTTACACCAGTTACAGGACAATAAACATATAAGAATGAGAAAAATAATGTACGTGTATGATATGAACATGTAACTATCAAACTAGATATAATACTTGTACAATACTCTTGAAGATATACAGGAATAATTATAAAATTTAGATACACGATGATGAGGAGACAAGAATTATATTCCTACGTACAACTTCCTTCAAACATACACAGAACATTTTCCAACTGATTTCAAGACATATTAAAAATATCTATCTAACTACAAATCAAATTTGCGATTTCCTCACTGTATAAATTGAAGACCTTCGTAACCTTTCAGTTATGGAGTATGAAAGATCGAGCTGTTATTCAGGAAACATAGATCATAAATTTTACTTCATTGAAATCTTGGACCTAAAAATAACATGGGGCAATGAGAATCTATATCCGCGTGCATATTTTGATAAAAAGCGACTCTCTTAATCATTTGTTGATTCCAAAAATATTCTTTCTGTGTATTTCTCACGAGTAAAATTTTGTTTTTGTGTTATGGTCAAGGTGATTTTCTAATTTGATTATTAGAATAAATTCGAGAAATTGAAGTTTGGAAGTGAAATTTATGTTACATCTATAATTGGCATATCATTCAAACTAAAGAAATCACATTCAATCTATTGTTGAAGAAGTAAGTTGTCTGAAAAATTTAGCTTAAGGTAAGAATACAATATACAGATGATTTCGTTCTTCAATAGTTGACTTATATTTTACTGATTCATAATAATAATGACTATTATTTTATATAGACTTCGCCAAGATAAATTAAAGTGGCCAGCTGGCCAATATAAAGCCTCGTAAGGGAATAACAGAGCTGGAAGTCAACGAAAGATACAAGCTAGTTCATATTAAGGCTGTTCAAACAGGATTTGGAAGGAAAATTATTGTAGTGTGTGAAGAGTTTGTGATCCATCTTCCCTGCCGATCTGACGACTTGATGAAGAATTATGTTGACTGAAGAAAACAGAAGTCACATACTGGGGAATTGAATATACAGGAATAAAGGATTATGGCGTAGGCAAAAAGATCATCCTTATTGAACTTGTAAATATCTTATTCAGACATGAATGAATGTGAAGTTTCAGAAATAAATATTAATAGCACAATATAAAAGTTAATATAAGGTTTTATTCATATTCCCAAAATAATAATAATAATTATTATGAATGATATTATCTGATCACTTGATATTATATCTAACTTTCCTCAGATAACATGTATACAAAATTCAAACATCCATTCACAGCTATTATAACAGGTCACCCTGGCAGCGGAATAACGTATTCCATAAAGGATTTTTCATCTACTATGAATAATATGAGCGATACGGAGCTTAGGAAGGTATATTAGCATCATGGAACCTGGCAGACTTTATACAGTTCAATAAAAGATGTGAAATTTGTTGAAGGTTCACCCGATATTGGGAACATGAATGGAAGCTTCCCCAATTGATGATAATTGATGACTTAATGAGATAAACTGATTGTCGTGTAGTTGATTTATTCAGTGAAATGCATTTGTAAATGTATTTATAATATTCCAGAAGATGAAATACCTCTCCGTCGCAAGCAATAAACTGAATTAGGACGACATAGAAAAAGGAAAAAACGCGTATTGTTACAGTCGAACGCGGCATTTTCACCTCATTTATCAGCCCCTATTCTGTCAGGTATTTTGAGTACTTTGTTCAATGAAGACTGAAAAAAATGGAGCATGCAGAAAAGATGGTTCTTTTATCTCCCGGAAATTTAGATCATGTTCAAAATAATATTAAAAACAATGATGATATAACACAGCAGTTAGATAAAGACAAGAAACATGTTTTGAAACTATCCGAGTATGAAAAATGGCAAAAATACAGACAAATCTACAGAGATATCTATATTTTTGGAAGCAAAATAGAGAACCTATCAAATTATCCATTGAACAAGAAATATCCACAGACTCTTAGTAACTCCCAAAGAAACAAGACGATACTGAAAAAGTCATAAATGTTATTCCTAAGACACATCGTGAAAAAGAACGTCTTTCAGTGCAAATATTGTAACAGACACAATCACTTGGGATGACAAGGGTATAGTTTATATGAATAATAAACAGATACCCAAATCAAATATATCAGATTTAGAAGGAGATACGGTGCGGTATCAAAAGAATACTAATCCAGCTGGATGGGAAGATTTTATGGATGAATCGAGCGCAATAAATATTCCAACAGAACTATTTTACAATCCTCAGAGGCAAAAATTTTTTCTTCCGGAATTAAAAAACTAAAATTCTGGTCTAAAATAGATCGAAGCTTGAGCAAGATGATAAAATTATATCGCTGTGTAATATGATGAATAGTTTCAATTTGGACGAGTGTCTCTCTGAAAAGTCTCATTGTGACTACATTACAGCCAAATTGAATTCTATCTGCTACCAAATAAGACATTTGGAGCATTTTCTGAATCGGAAACAACTGCTGATGTATTATCATGCAAAGCTTGAGGCTATTCTGTCTTGTCTTATATAAGTAGCTATGTAACACCGATTCTGGCTCAGATAACGATCTAAGATTTCAAAGATAACGCGAGCAGTGACGTTATCTAAACAGCGATGACGTTATCAGAACATTTACGACTGGCGCCATCTCTTGAGCAGTGGTGAGTGGCGCCACCTATCATCCAACAGACTAACTAGCGTTGAATGGAGAAGATTTCTATTTTTCTCTTTTTGCGTGTGGCGCCATCTATTATTCACTAGATGAACTACTAATTGATGTGATAGATCTCTGTACCATGAATGACAATAATAATGTCAACTAACGTTAAATGCAGAGATTTCTTTTTTGTGTGTGGCGCTATCTTTTTTCCAGTAAATGAACTACTAATTGACGTAGATAAAAAGGTCTCTGTGACGTTATTTATACATTTACCAGTAACGCCATCTTTTTGAGCTGCGTGACGAATGGTGTCACCTATTATTCAAGAGACTAACTAGCGTTTAATAAAAAAGATTTCTATTCTTGTGTGTGACGCTATCTATTATTCACTAGACGAACTACTTATTGAAGTAAATATTAAGATGGAGCTTTATATTATGAGTAGCGCAATTTATCATTCAATAAATTAGCTAGTAGGGAAAAAAAAATCAGAATATTCTATTAACCAATTTTTGCAATTGATTCACAATAATTGAGTGATGCAATGTTTTATCCGCATAAATATTCCACTCCTCAAATCATAAATTTTAGACTTTGGATTAATTATTTTTGTTCCACAATAATTAACGGATGCAATGTTTTATCTGCATCACTTGTGATCCCATGTTTGATGGTTATCAATGTCTTATTCATATACGTAGAAAAATTTTTGCATACTAAATTGAGTATGAGTTTGAAACTCCAAGTGATACAAACTATTCAGTTCTCTATTATTATATCTCCCAAGAAAAAAACTATTATCTATAAATGACAAAAATGGTAAGTAATTTCAATTAATTTTTTCAAGAGAAATTTTTTAAAAAATATTCATTTACAGCAAGTGAATGAAAATACTGACAACAACATGAAGAAAAGAAAGTATCCACTTCATACGAAACCATCTTGCAAGCATATCAATCAAAATGATGCATTGGCAACAAAAACAAAAAGAAAAACTAATATGAATAAAAATAAAGAAATATTAAATGAAGTTCCTCTTCTTGAGAATAATGCAGAACAAGCAGAAGCACAAGTCGTTGAAGAAGTAGTGGAGGGTCTATATGAATTTGACTTAGCACTCTCTAGAGGTTTCGTCAAATCTAAATTGATTATGGAACATAGATTTTTGCTAAATACGAATATTTGGATACACATTGGATTTGATCCAACAGACAATTTAGAAACTATTATTAGAATATACAATAGTAGAATTGACAAGTTCGTCGATTTTAAACGACTTGACTGGTATAAGTTTCTTAGGTGCTATAATATTATTATAGGATTTTTGAGGGTACTTTCAGTTGTTGAACCATATTCGATTTCAAATCATAAATTATTATTTGCTGTTATAGAAAATGATAAAATTATGATAATTGAATCACAGAATAATCAAATTTATCTAAGTGATACATCTATTCGCAATATATTTAAAAATACTAATCACTTAGATGACATCATCAATTATTTAGAATCATTAAATTTCTTGGATTATTATTGGAGTGTAATGCGACAAGCATCTTCTTGTGATGGTGATATTTACACAAATATTAAAAATATAATTGGTGAAACAAATAATGTTCATAATTTAGCAATGAAAGAAATAATATTAAATTATAATAATGTAATTTTAGTGTCAATTGAAATTATTACTACTTCAAAAAACAATCGGCTAAACAATCAGAATAATGAATAATAATAAATTGTATTTATGATTATAGAAAATAAAATGTATATGTATAAATATGAATATTTTGTTGACAAAAAAAATTGAATGAATAAATATCTCTATAAGTTAATCTTTTTACTTTTATTAATTGGAATATTTTTGATGATACATTTCAAATTCGGTCTTACAAGACTGACAGTTTTCAATGTTAGGTGGTGGTCCATCAATATGGATATGATGGATTGGTAGATTCGTATGCTCCACACATGGTAATTTCAATATAACTTTAGGATGTAATTTATACTCTAGCGGAAGTCTTCCCCAAATTTGCAATAAATTCATTCCACTAAATGATTCCAATATTAAATCAAATTTCTCCTTACTTATTTTTTTGCAGATATATGCTATTGGAGCCAGCTTTCCAAATAATTTGAGAAGTGAATTATCATTATAACCACATTTGCTTGAAGTTGATTCAATCATGTTCCTATAGCTTCCAATATCTTCTTCTTTTATTAGATCACAATGATATTTCATGTTTAGCAAATCATATGCTATTATTTTCAAACAGACTATTTCACTATTATTTGACATTTTTCAAGAATATATACCTCAATCTGTAGTTTACTATTATTTAGAGTAATGAAATTATTACAATGTTGAAAAAACAAAGTTTGTAGGGAATTTATATATATACAGTAAGAGGTAAGAGGTGGAGGAGGAGGCTGATGGTGGGGAGTAAGAAAAAAAAATAAGAAAAACAATTATTGTGAATACAAGATTTTTGATAGTAGTATTTTCAATTGCTCATATAAATTGATATTGGGACAATCAATATTGAACATAGAAAGATTGAATTTCTCTGCTTTTACAACTGACTTTGAGAATTCATCAAATTCATAATAATAATCATTAATAAAAAAATATAATCGTCCATTTGTATACTTGAATACAGATTCTATATTATTTCGAATACCGGGGAACTCATCATCTACACTTCCGATTTCTGAAGCGAAAAATCTGCATTCATCAATTTTTATGAAAGAATTATTTTTATGAAATATATATGTTTGACCACTATCGTTAGATACAGCTCCATTAATATAGGTTATACTATTTTGATGGTAGGGATTGGCAATATTTTCCAATTCTAAAGATGGAAACTTTATATTATAACTTACGTTATCTATGAATAATACAATATTTCCATTTGGTCTTTGGTAAATACCATTCATTCTCAAGAAATTTTTTGGAAGAAAATTTAACCAATCTGTTATAAGATATGGCTCCGGATCAAAGTTTTTTTCATTCAAATTTTTCACCCAGACCCACTTATTATAAAATATATATAATTTCTTTCTTACGATTAGAAATTTATTGACATTTTTTAAGCTACATAAGTCTGGAGAAGAATCTGAACTTGTTTTCCGCTTATTATGAGTTTTTTCGGTTGTTCTAATTGGTTTCTGTGTTCCTTTTGTTGTTGATACCTTTGTCGTTGTCGGTGCCTTTGTCGTTGTTGTTATCAATGACTTAATGTTTTTTCCATATAATGATTGAATAACATTTATATCATCAATGTGTACATCATAATAATTACTATTTTGGAATATTTTTTCTGTATATATTGGATACATTATTGCATTCTTATCATTTGAATGCCTAATTCCTAATGCATGGCCAATTTCATGGACTAAAACAGCAAAAAGACTCTTCTCTTCACTATTGGAAGGGGGATCCATACCATAGTACCATTGTTCTGCATTATCTATATGAATTTCTGAATGCATGCTTAAGCTTGGAAATTCAGCATGCCCCAATATCATACCCTCCCCATCAAAATGAGATCTGCATCTAGCCCGTTTCTTGAAATCCCAATGTTGAATTCCTCCAAATGAAATATAAATAGTAGCATTTTCATTATATGGCGAATGTATAATATTTAAATTTGTATATTTAGACCATAAATTGAAAGCTTTTTCATTTAAATATTGAACAATACTAGTTGTTCTTTTTGAATCCCAAGTAATTGTAGAATTTCCCCATAATATATAATGAGTATTATAAACATTCATATCTTTAACACCACATCTAGGAGATGAAATGAGTTTCAAAACATTTTCAATTGTTTCATTGGATTGCGTTAAATTAAAATTAGTTTGTAATAGGTTTAGTGCTGTTAGATACGATGGATCTTTTTCAGTTGAACTAAAGACCTCCTCTTCACTCACATTAAGATATCCATATGTAAATAAGTAATCAATAATTGATTCAAAATTTTCTTTTTTTACACTTTTACAATTACTCACGATAATTATAATCAATATAACTAGAACCACTTTCTGAACCATGTTCTACAGTGTTTGAATAGCTAATATATGATTCATGAGATACTTCAACTTTATATGGAAAAAAAGCAAAAAGTTGAAATGATAAATGTAATAACAGAGAATGGAGGGGGTAAAAGGGGTTAATGCGGCTGAAAATAAATCTAATAATTCAAAAATAACATTGGACTTTCTATTATATATTCATATATTCATGATGTTATACATTTCATTATAGTCTAAGTGACTTTTTATTTTATAAACATTACTAATTGCACAATTATTAAAATGTCTGAAACATGATTTATTTGATGGAAAGCTCTGAAGAGACTTACATTCTTCCCCCAAAGAAATTATTGTGGAATTCAAGTTGAAAGATTCTAGAAAGGTTTTCTTCATATCCCCTTTGACATATATTGTTGATGCACCTTGTAATATTGGTAGAATCAAATTTGGAATTTCATCATATTGTATATATCCATCACTCCATTTTAAACCATGGTGATTGTTATACAACCATCCTGCTTGTTTTCTATATTTATGTTCCAACTTATTCCAAGGAAATGGTTCTTTGAAGAAAAAATGTTCCAATTTGTTGCCATCTCTTGTGAGAATTGCAATTTCTTTTGCCACTATTATATAATCTCTGGCATTGAAGCCTTGTATATCAACAATTAATTCCATATTTCAGTTAGCTCTTTCGCAGTTCAATTTATACTGAAGCTCTAACAGCACTAGTGAGTGGATTATATTCGATAATGCGATCATGTATGATAAGACAATAAACACTCGTATTCTCGGGAAATATATCATTTGATTCAAACTCCAGACGTATATCAACTGAACTATTTTTTACTGCTTCGTTTTGATTGGAACAATCTATTACTGTTATCGGTGCAAATGTTTTGAAATCTGTTTTATTTAGAATAGGACCAATATATGTATCATGAAAATCATAGTAGACCTTGGAAAATTTCGTGTACATATCATAAAGAAGTGCATAGTGATTATTTTTGAAATCTAGATTCAAATTGTCATATGGATAAGAAACTGAGTTTAAATATAGCTTAATATTTGCTAAATTGCAACTATCAAAATGACTACTATTTTTATCTTTCAAATTTTTTCGATTTGTTTGGAAAGCAACAATAACAAATCTTGGTTTTTCCAATTGAGTTGATGATTTAATTGACCAAATTTGCTTTTTTGCTGAAGGAAGAATTGGATATTCATATAAATCCCAAGAACGGAATGGACATTTCAAGAAATGATTTGAGTTGACAATTTTCAATAATCTCAATCTATATTCGTCGTTAACATATATATGAGGAACACGCCACTGAATTTTGTTCAGAATAAATTCCAAATTTTCTGTACAAATATATGCATTATTATCATTTCTGGCTCTAATTAACACCAATTCTTGTCTAACATTCACCAATATTCTGTTATTATCTTCACAAAATCCAACCAACATTTTCAGTGGAACACATATATTAAAATTACCATTTTCATCTAGAATGTTTATATTGAGTCCCCAACCAGCATTTTCAAGATTATCACTTTCAAATTTAGTTAATGAAGCATATGCTTTCAAAGTTGAGCTAATTCCAATATTTTTCGTCTTATCAACTTCAAAACTATTCATTGAATATTTAATTTCATCAAATAAAAATGCAATTTCATTATTTGTTATTTTTGCATCCACAGGAGGCTTACTACCATCTTCTTTTAATAGTTTACCTTCAATATAAAGAAAACTTTGACTAGGCAACGTATAGATATCTTGCTGTTGGATTTGAATTCTTATTTCATCACAATTATTAAATGCTGATGCAATAATAGGTTGATGATTATGTATCTCAACACGTGTTATTGCATCATTGAAAGCAACACCAGATGTAATATCTAAAATATTATTCATTGTTTTTGTTTTAGTTTTTGATCTCTTTTTAGTTTTAAACCGAGTGATTTCAAGAAATTTTTATTTTCTCTTGTTAACACTTTTATAGTTGATGGTGAACTGATTCTTTTCGTTGTTGTTTGCATTCTTTTATAACTAATACCCATTTATAAAAATTTTCTCAAATGTAATCTAATAGTTATTGTTTCACCACGAGAATTTATTTGTTTTCTTTCTTGATCAACAATATTTACAGTTATATTGTTTATGGTTTGAGTGTTCACTGGTAAATAAATCACATACTGTTGGATAGAACTCATGTAAAATATGCATGGGTAATCCATTCTTATATGATCCAGTCACAATATTACATTCAATTAATATAGCATTCACCCTAACTATGTTGACAGGTAGATCACTTTCATGAACAACATTCCTTATCAATATTCGCTTTTTAAACCCCAATAAAGATCCAATTGAATCATCTTTTGTGAAATCAATATCAACAGTACTCCTAAGCTCACATTTTAAAGTGTTAGTATTTGGTTTTAAACTTATGAAATTACGTGCAACATTTTTCTCTCTTTCTATTCTATTAGTATAAAGTTTCTCCTCGAAATCGTAATCATAATTTGGATCTCCTAATTCTTTTTTCAATATATTATTAATATTCTCAATTTCATATGACCCAACTGGAATAGATATTACTTGAAAATCTGTATTTGTACTTGAATTGGTTTTATAATAAAATTTATTATTTGTTGTATCAATATTTGGTATTGAATGATATGATTCAAAGTTGATCAATCCAATTACATAATCACTGCTCTTCAAATCAATTGGTGGAAAGAAGTCTGCACTTAGTGTAGACGTATTTCCACTAAGTGTAATTGTTATCGACTCCATTTCTATACTGATGTATTCAACAATTATTTTGTGGATTTTATAAGGAATTTCAAACACAAATGACCACTATTGAAAGAATTAAAATTTTGATAGCGCTTATAATTGAATGTGATGTTAGCCTTGTTTCCAAAATATTCAATTAATTCTATTGGTGGAGCTAAATTTCCAAAACTGTCAAAATACTCAACGTTTTCACCTTTTTTTATATGAAACCCAATGTGTACCAGCTCTTGCAAAGGAATCGAGATTAATAACTGCTGACTCATTTTTTAATGGTTTTTTAGGTAATGTATCACGCATATATACACCTCGGAAATATTTTATTTTATGAGCACGAGCAAATTTGATTATATCATCAGTGTTTAATGGCCTTTTTGGCAATTTCTTTTCTTTGTTTTTTTTCGTTTTTTTTTAATTCCCGCACCATGCTTATTAGGTTTTAAATATAAACCACTACCTAGGGCTTTTTTTACACCATATGAAGCAGCACCACTTGCAGCACCAGCAATTATAGCCTTTCCAATTAATGGAATTAGTGCTGCTACAGGTAAAAATCCACCATATTTTTTTGGTGTTTTCAGTACTCGCTGATTCTTTGATTTTTTCGTTTTTTCTTTTATACCCATACCAAGTTTTTGTTTAGCTTTCATAGAGTTTGTTATTGCCCAAGCAGCAACACGTTCACCAAAACTTGAATTTTTCGATTCTACTCTATTCCACGCTCTTTCTTCTAATATTTTTATCAGCTTTATGTCTATCTTTCAAATTATTGCTTTGGGAATATGGAATATCGTGTTCACGACATGCAGCATCCAATGGATTTATACCCGTATCACCTCTTTTCAATCTCTTATCTAATTTAGTTCCTGGACCACAAAATTGATAACCTGGTATGTGCAATTCTAAAGGTAATGAGTTAATTGCCTTATTAAGTAAACCCTTACCAGCTCTGTGATATGTTAACATTGAATAATTTTTTAGTACTGACCTTATTTGTATATATACAACCGCTTTTATATAAAAGATTAGTAGTAATCATGGAATTCATTAAGCAGAAAGAGCATCTTTCAGTTCACAATTTTGATGCTATACAAACTAATTCTCACTTGAAAGAACATAGCAAACTTTTACCTAATAGTATAAGAAGTATTATTGTGGGTCCTAGTAATTGTGGAAAGACTAATATTCTTCTTAGTCTTCTTACACATCCAAATGGATTGAAATTCAAAAATATTTATGTATACTCTAAGTCTTCACAGCAACCAAAATATAAATTTCTAGAAAAATGTGTTTTTAGAGTAAAGGGTATGAAATATTTCTCCTATAATGTGGATACTGAAATTTTAAAACCAAATGAAGCGCGATCCTATTCAATAATTGTTTTTGATGATATTGCATGTGATAAACAAGATTGTATGCGTGATTATTTTAGTATGGGTAGACATAATGAGATTGATTGTTTTTATCTTTCACAATCATATGCAAAAATACCAAAACATTTGATTAGGGATAATGCAAATTTTATCATCATATTTAAACAAGATGAAACCAATTTACATCATATATATGACGATCATGTGAATAGTGATATGACATTTAATAAATTTGAAGAATTCTGTATAAAATGTTGGGATAGTAAATATGGATTCGCAGTTATAGATAAGGATAGTGAGCAAGAAGGTCGATATCGCAAAGAATTGGATACATTTCTTAATCTCAAATTCATCTAGGAGTTTACTATAATGGATAATAGAAAAACGCTCCACGAAATAATTAAAGTGAGTAAAGTGCTCAAACAAAAGTTCAATTCATTGAAACATAATAAAATGAATAGTGATATTATGTTACAAGAAACATTTAAACCTATAACACAACCACTACAAGAACTAGTGAATAATACAAAATATGAAATAAATAGTGAAAACACTATAGCAAAAAAAATACCCTCAAATTCAAAGAAAATAAGGATACATAAAAAAAAATTGAAACAGCATCCAATTCCAAAATTAGAATTTGATACACCAACAAGTTCTGCTAAAGTGGAAGTGAATGAAAGCAGTGACAATGAGGAAGTATTTGAAAGCACACCTCAAATGTCACCAACTTCAGTTGCTAGAGGTATTTTGAATACTCCTCAAGGACAAACCGAAATGGAATCCCTAAAGCTAAAATTTGGAGACTTGGCTAGTGAATATCTTCTGAAATTTTTTAATAAAGATAAGGATTTGGATACTATTTATGCAATAAAATATATAGAAGATCGTGATAAATTTATATTGGGTAAAAAAGAGATAGAAATAGATAAAAATGATATAATAATTGATGATCAAGTATATAATGGAACAAAAGGACTTTATGAACTCATATTCATGAAAAATCCTGAACATTATACTGCGGAAGATGTAAACGAATATTTAAGAATTTTTAATCATACACAAGCACATAAGCAATCAAATAATATGTTGAAAAGATCCACTTATCCAAAATATTTCAAAATAATTAAACCGTTTTCAAGTGAAAAAAAAAAGGGTTTCGAGCTTCAACAAGAAAAAAAGTGCAAACCAAAAAATATTCACCTACAGGTTTTGGAGTTTTACCATTCAAAATGAAATTCTCCAATTATAAACGCGAGTATGTCTATTGGGATAATGCAAACGAATTGGTTGATAGATTACAATTATTATTAGCATCCAAACAGAGTGGACACACAAATCATGATAATGAAATTATGTCAATACTTGAAGAATTGAGAGAATGTAATATAATAGAATGAATTCTCTTCAAAAATGAACATTATTATATCTGCTGTCAAGAGTAGAAGCTTTTATTTTAACTTAGAGAGATTGAGAACTATTAATTATGTCGGTAGATAAATTTGGTAGACGATTTTCAAAGAGAAAGAGAAATGAGTCAAATAATTCAATATTAAGGTATGATATTTATGAAAATATAGATTTAAATGGAAGACAATTTTCAAATATTGGGAAAATACATGATTCGAGTGATATTATAACAAAGAAATATTTGGATGAGCGTATTAAAGACGTAGAAAAAACTATCAACAATAAAATCATAGTGATACAACATAAAATAAATGAATTAAAAAATGTAGTTAAAGATAAAATTGAGGAAGAAGTGTATAGAAATAATAGAACAATTGGCAAAGATGAAAGTGATTTGATAGAAGATAATTCATCCAATTTTAAACAAAAACAACAATTAGAGGCTTTGGATAAACTACGTGAAAATTTGAAGAAACTACAAACGATCGACTCGAAAGAGTCTTTAAACAAAATATATGAGGATTCTAAAGAGCATTAAGTTGAAGCTGTGAAACTAATTCAAAAAGAAGACTTTCACCAAAGTAAAAAAATTATTAAATTTTTTTGATGTATAAAAAAAAAATGGAGATAAGGAAAAATGGAGATAGATGTTATTATAAAAGCAATGTGATGAATATGAGATGCTTCATTTATTTGAAATGAAAGTTCAAGCAATATCTTCGAATAAACAATATAGAGAAGATTTAAGATTTTATAGAATTGTGTATTGGAGGTATTATTCTTTTCTTTTAGTGAAATATCTGCAGGTAGTCATATTAAGTTATATGGAATTATAATCTAGAAAAATTGTTTCTAAGAATAGAACTATACAAAAAATGTCAAAAAAAACTATAGTGGATGAACTACATAAACCAGCCCGAAGGAATTATGTTAGACGTCAAGTTATAACTCGAGATATTGATGATTTGTGGCAAGCTGATTCAGTGGAAATGATTCCTTATGCAAGAGAAAATAGTGGTAATAAATATATGTTGACAGTGATTGATGTTTTTTCTAAATACGCTTGGGCTAAACCTATCAAAACAAAATCTGCTGATGCAATAGTAAATGCTTTTGAAAATATTCTTCAACAAAATAGGCGACCTTTAAATCTACAAACTGATCATGGAAAAGAATTTTATAATAAAAAGTTTGAAAAAATGACGCAAAGTTATAATATTAATCATTATTCAACATATAGTAATTTAAAAGCAAGTGTTGTCGAGAGATTCAATCGAACTTTGAAGAATAATATGTATCGTGAATTTAGCTATCGTGGTTCACATAGATGGATAGATATTCTACCGAAATTAATCAACTCTTATAATAATACAAAACATAGCACAATAAAAATGACTCCAAATAGTGTTAATAATAAAAATAAAAAATATTTATTGGATACAGTTTATAATAATATAAAAATAAGAGGTCGAGGTAAATTGATGGTTGGTGATTCTGTTAGAGTATCCAAATTGAAAAATGTTTTTGAAAAAGGTTACACACCCAACTGGTCAACTGAAATTTTTACTATTTCAAAAATAAATTTAACAAACCCAATAACATACAGGTTGAAAGATTATCGAAATAAATCAATCGCAGGTGGATTTTATGAGGAAGAACTCCAAAAAACTAAGCATCCAAATATTTATTTAGTTGAGAAAGTTTTGAAGAAAAAAGGTTCACAAGTATTTGTAAAATGGTTAGGGTTTGACTCATCACATAATTCATGGATACATAAAGACAATGTTTTATAGTGTGAGCATCTAATTACAATTGTAAATTTTTTCCCTCATATATTACATTAAAAAAATTAATCTATTATAATAATATTATTACACTCCTGACTATTGTTTTCTTCACAAATAGAATAGTGCCCCCAAGGTAATTTATCTGTGTTCCCTTCTAATAAGTATCGCTTATCATCATCTGCATTTAAAGTGAGTTTATTAATTTCAACTGAAAAAATGTTATGATTTTTTGATATGATATTGTTTTGTGTGCGATATAACTTTTTATTCTGGAATAATGCATTCTTATAATCATCTATAGTCAATGTTCTAGTAACTGTAGTGGATATTCCTTTTACTTAAGAGAATGATTCGTTGTTTTCCAGTCTATATGAATACATTTTGGATTTGAGCCCTGCAAATTCGCTCATAATTTTTCCACCATTTTCATCCTCAAACAATCCAACAATTTTTGCATTTGCCTGAGGTATTCCATAGTGATTATCTTTAGAATAGTTTGAAGTATCAAATCGGTGCAAATCTTCTCTTATAATTTTATAGGGATTTTCAGTGAAGCGATAAATTAGTGAGTCAGTATCTTGATATAATAATTTAGGTTTTTGAAATTTTTTATGTACGTAATTATAGTGAAAATCATACTTAAGTACCTTACTTAGATCAAGAATTATCATGCCAATATAAATGGGTCTGTTAAATTTCATTGATAACTTATTAAATTCCATGGATACCAAATTTTCAGAAAAAGGAATAATTTTTTTCAAATTTGGTTTTATCACCATTTTTTGAGCCCCATAACGTCCATCCCATTGTGTTTTAAGTTTTATATCTCTGTGATTCCGAATATTCTCCATACTTTTGCCAAAAATTGCATTATTATTCAATTTAAATCGATCTCTTTCAAAATTATTTTTGGCGTTCTTCCTAAACTCTGTATTTAAATCAATATAGCTTTTCAACCACAATGATTGATTGAATCTGATAGCTCTATGTATTTTTGTTAATTTCATACCAAATGTTAAAGCTTGTTGTAAATTTTGATAATGAATAATATATTTTACTTTATTATTAAGAGTTGTCATTAATTTCGTTATATTGGAGTTCTTAGGTTTCTCATGCTCACAACATAATGGGAAATCTTTATGGAGATCATGTAAATGTCTTGGATACTCTAAATCCACTTCTAATACATAGCCAATTAAACTATATTTTGATATATTCATCACATTAAGCTCTGATATATCTTTTTGTGATAACCATTCAAACCCACCATAGGGTAGACATTGCGTCATAGCCCATCCATATAAATTTCAGGCATCAAAATACATTAAATAAGCCTCTTGTTCTGTTGCACAATATGTAGACATAAATTTATTTTTTGATTTTGCGTAGCGATTACTGCATTGACAAATTCCTCCTCTGATTCCTTGCTCAAAGAAGAGAATCATATCAATATCAGTTAGCAATTGTAAATTTACTCTTGTCAGCTTCAACATAGCATCCCATGCAAACCCTACAAAAAAGTAGTTATAAAAAGTTGTATTATGATTTTTTCTTATATTATACCTGGCGTTGTGAAATAATGAGCAGGATCTAAATTATAGGCTTTCAGACTAACATTTCGAAAGTTTTCGAATATATCAGCTAGAAGTATAACGTCTGTTTGAAGATATAACTCTAGATAATCCCCCAAAGTATCTAAATTGAAAGTATTCCATATTTTTTGAGCATGTTCATAGTCTTTAGCGCTAATATTTTCATTTTTCATGAGAAAAAAAGCTCTTTCGGAGGTAATACTGTTTCTTCCATTCGATCCCACGAGTTCATATAATCATATGGGAAAACACCTTTTCTCAATAATAAATCATTTTTGACTTTATTTGGATAGTACTTATTCATTATTTTGAAGTCTTCTTTGTCTAAATATGTGACTAGCTTTTCTAGTGAACTATTCATAAATCTACAAGCATAAAAAAAAATGGGGAAGCTTTTTTTTTCTAATAGATTATTTGATATTTATAAGAAGTTAACTTACTGCAAAGAATCTAAGAAACGAATCTGCATTTTCCCAACTGCTAATGAGAATGAAATATATTTTTCACTATTATTTGGAATTATTGTTATTTGCTCTTCATCAACTCCGAATTCTTTTACTATTAAATGGCTATCATATCCACTCAAATTGTGGAAAAAATTGGGATATATTTTGGTAGTTTATAATTCAAGTTGCAGCTTGCATGGACCGCACCTCTGTACAAACCTAAAGTTGTTTGAGAAAGTGTGAGATCTTTTTTAATGTTTTATTGATGAAAAAATAAAATACCTGTGAGGTGACAGTGATCTTTGTCTTTTTTTTCCGATTCGATAAACTTCTCCTCACAAATATGACAAAATGTTGCATCATCGAAATCTGTCCAATTCTCATTACTCATTTTAAGAGGAATCTCATTCTCATAGAATGTCTCAACTATTTTTACAACATTTTTCAATCTATCAATAAACCATTTTGCTGCTTTAGGTCCGCGATATGATTCAAAAAATGATAAAGAATCATTATATGAACATACAACTTTGTAGGCAACTGCACATGCTATATGATTCTGATATTCAAATGTATATGATTTACTAGTGTTTGGTTGACAAGTGTGAATGGGTATTGTTAAGCATTCAAAGTCTGCATAAACTACAAATGGATGTCTTTCTTTTCTAGAATAATTTTTGAGTTTCACCCACATTTCTGTTTCTGTTGGTATTTCAATTTTAACAGCATCCATTTTGCAACAATAACTTTCATGATTTTCTAATAGACATTCACTCGAAAAGTATTGTAAACATCTATCACATATGTAACATTTATGTCCATAATTAGACAGTTGTCTTGATAAAAGACGGGATAATGATTTGATCCAAGCATAATGCCCATTCTCTTCTTTTGTCCAAAAAAGTAAGTTGACATGTCGTTCAACCTTTTTATGTGTGTAATGTAAGGGGCCGTTAATTGTATATCTTTTATCTATAGTATTATATTCTATTCCATAAACATTAATTGATATATTATTTTCTTTTTCGAATTTGATTATCTCACATAGTGGAGTTGGAAATTGAATATCCGATAAATTGAATATTTCACTATGATTTTGAGGATATGAACTAACACGATCTGAATTACTATCAGCGGGGAACATAGCCGATAAAAGTGCCCAAATAAAACACTTATTATCACTATTTTTTACATTTATCACAGCTTTCCGGTTTTTGATAGATTCGGGAAGATCGATATATGTTGATCCTCCAGAATTTGTTGCATCATACTTGCTAATATTGACCTAGAAAATTTTGTTTTTTCAAGAAAAAAAAATGTAAGAGTTTTTTTTGAAACTTACTCTTAAGTTCAATATTCTACTTAGGGCTTTTCCACTATCCCGCTCTTGAAACTCTGACATATGAGTCAATATGACACTTCTCACATTCTGATCAAACCAAATAGTAAAGTCGTCAGACAATGTTATGGGCATCATTCTTGAGTTATGATAAATTAAGATTTTTTTTAAAATACCTTGTTTTTCAAGTACATATTCACAACACAGCTCACAGTTTATCTTCACTGGGGATCGATATTCATAAATGAATTGTCCCACTTTCTCCAGCAATATGAATAAGCATTGATCCAAAAATGCCCCAGGGTCAATAATATCATCTGTATTCGTGATTTTCCCACAATGAATACGATTTTTGAATGATGAGATTAGAACTTCCCAAACAGCCATTTCTGAAACTATAGTTACTATAACACCTATTACTATATATATATTCTTATTGAATATGTGTTTTTGATTTTTGGTAAGTCAATGAGCAATGTTATTACCTTCAAGTTACTCTCTGCAATTCACAAATAATAAAAGTCCGTTTCACAAGTTTTTTGATGAGAAGATAATTGTGTGTTGCATAATAAATATTATTTATATGAATGTGCATTCTATTTTTTTCCAATGTCAATCAATGATATATTTCTGATAAGAATATTTCATGTGTTGCATAATTTTTTATTTGCATATGGTTTCATCGCATTTTTTTAATTTTGATATATTTTTTATAGAAATTTTTTTCCAATGTCAATCAATGATATATTTCTGATAAGAATATTTCATGTGTTGCATAATTTTTTATTTGCATATGGTTTCATTGCATTTTTTCAAAATTTGATATATTTTTTATAGAAAAAAAAACATTCTTCTCACTATAAATATATATATAAAAAATACACAATTGATACATATCAGTCCATCATAATAGACTCTCAAGTCAACCCAAAATACGTAAGTTTGTTTCTCTTTATAATTTCTCATATTAATATTAAGATATATTTTTTGTTCTCAGTAAGAAAGCAAAACAAGAACAAAAAATAGAGAAAAAACAAAAAATGAGTAAACTAGACTTTTTTAATGCACTGGGGTCTTCAGATGCTCAAGTGCCAACTAAAAACATCGGTAAACTGGATGAAAATAAAAAATATCAAATAAAAAAAGCTGATATAATCAATACCAGATATGGACCAAAACTAATCGTAACAACGAGGGAATTCAAAGTTTTTTTTCCAAACAATTTTGCAACTTTGAGTGATGTTCAAAGAAGTGAATTAATTAATGTTTATTTTCACATTGAAAAAGTGAATGACATTGTTGTGAATATTCGTTTTACAGAAAGTTAATAACGTAGATTCAATTTTTTATTCTTATTTCCATTTGTTAGCAAAAAAAATAATAATCATTAATTAATTTTTTTTCATTCTCCATATTAAAAGCCAAATATTTTATTGGAAATGTCACCTAATGTATCATATATTTTCAGACAATTTGATGAAATTTGTGAATCAATACCTTCCCTAATAAATACTGATCTTACAGCTAATATGGCGAATGAGATAGCATTAGGTTGGGAGAGTACATCTTCATCATCGTCAGATGACGAGTATAATGAAGTGTCAACTGCTTGGGATTATTATGCAATTATTCCTACACAAATTGAAAATTTAAATATGGAAAATGTTCTACAATTTTGTTTTAATAATGAAAATCATATCATATTGGTATATGAGACGTCTTTGTGAAAATTGTACTCATATATTACTAGATGACCCCGATTTTCCAGTATTTACTTTTTCTACGTTTACAAATATTGAAAATATCATATCAGGAATGTACTACTGTTCGAATATAAAACAAGAACATAGCATCAAATTAGACAGTGAAATATATTCGTTACTCTGCGATACTGATAACTATTACTGTTATCTATGTTTAGATCAATTATTTATATGGAGTTCAAGTATAGCTTGTAGTTATTGTATAGAGTAGTTTTTAAAAAAATTCATTGAAATGTATAAATAAATTGTAAATTCCCCAAAAAAAAATAAAATTGTACTCACCTAATTATTCTCTTTTCTTCTTATCAAGCTCATCCAGAACAATTTTCTTTTGGTTTTTTTTGGAGCATCAAAATCCAGAACAAAGAACTTATTTTAGTTGAATACCAATATCTAGTTGAAAAACCTCTAAAAAAAGAATAATTATGCTCTAATACATACTATAACGTTGAAGTAAATTTACACGACTTCTCAAGAAAAAATCTTGGCGGGGAACTATGAACAAGCACATTTCACATTTCACAATCTCGAACACAACTAACTTTAAATTACAAAGCGAGACACTCACACTTCTCTTGGATTTTCACCCCCATTCAAAGAATCCACACTCAAGAATGTTGCCTCTAGCTACCTGCTAGGGGTGAGGATACATCCGCCAAACTACAATAGCAATATTCCAGTGGCTCTCAAATTTTTCCAGTCATTTCGATCGACTTAAAAACTAGTCATTTTCTGATTAGTGTAATATTAAATATTATGCAAAACATATTTTAATTCTTATTGATAAATACTATGATATTTAGGACTAATGCATAAAGAAGTAAATTCAGTTAAAATATTAAAAAGTTAATACATACCTATATTGCAATAGTTCTCAAAAAAATTGATCCAACTCAATTCACTCATATCACAGACTGATAGTAAAAACTTCTCAAAAAAAAGTTGAAAATATGTCTTAGCTATTGTGACATGCAAATTTCAATTTTTATTCAACCAAAAAAACTAAAATAATGAATCATATGCGACAATTGACTTCTTCAGAAAATAATTTATTTTTAGACTCACAAGACAAGTGAATGATGCCAACTATCTCATTTCCAAGGAAAGCACGTAGTACATTTTACTTGTTCAATCTAGTTTATTGATATCAATGTCAAAGGTTATCATCTGAGATTTTAGAATTATACAGAGTATTTGAAATAAAAGAATACAGAGTGTTTAAGATTGAAGAATACATATGTATGAATGAATAAAACATTTGAAAACATTTGATGTGTTTTTCAATTGTTTTTGAGGTGTTTCATCAGTCTCTTGTGTATATTATTCACCAATGTATAGTAAAAAATTCAATAAATGCTTAATATATAATTTATTATCAACAAAAAAAGGAAAAATCTAAGAATATAAAACTTAATAAAAATATATCTAGAATATAAAAAAAACTAATGCTAATTACTTATACTACTGCTCCCTCCCCTCAACTAGAGATAGGAGCTCTAGATGAAATGAGGTCTATAAATAATGAAAAATGAAACATTAAATAAAAAACTCTCAAAAAAGAATTAAAAAATATACCTTTTACACTGGCGAACAATAATATCTTCTATTGAGCTTCGCCAGCTCAAAGACCCCGCTCAATACTTCGATTGGCCCCCTATATACCCTAATAGCTTGAGGGGGCGCAACCTCAAGGAAAATTTCATCAAAGTTCCTATCCTGAAAAACACAAATTTTAATTTTTTTGATGAAAAAAAAATCATTAAAATTTCATTAACTTACTCTAAGATAAATGACTATGAAGGCTTGGGTCTTCATGGCCCTATTCATTCTTTCTTGAATTTCTAAAAAATGTGATAAAAACACATTTATATGAATATTACAATCAAATGAAACATTTAATACTTACGGTCCATTTTTCTACTCTGCTTCAAAAAATTTTTTAATTCAAACAGATATAATAAAATGACTTTTCGTTCAATTGAGCTTTTTAAAGTATATACACCACCACTTATCAAAAATCTTCATGGTCCACTTGTAAATACTAATTTGTACAAATTTCTTCATATAATATAAAAATAAATCGTTGATAACCCCATTAAAATGGAAAAAACGTGATACAAATTTACTTATCGAAAATAATTAATCCAAAGTCTCAAATTTATGATCAAAGGAGTGGAATATTTATGCAGATGAAACATTGCATCCGTTAATTATTGTGAAACAAAAATAATTAATCCAAAGTCTAAAATTTATGATTTGAGGAGTGGAATATTTATGCGGATAGAACATTGCATCACTCAATTATTGTGAATCAATTGCAAAAATTGGTTAATAGAATATTCTGATTTTTTTTTTCCCTACTAGCTAATTTATTGAATGATAAATTGCGCTACTCATAATATAAAGCTCCATCTTAATATTTACTTCAATAAGTAGTTCGTCTAGTGATTAATAGATAGCGTCACACACAAGAATAGAAATCTTTTTTATTAAACGCTAGTTAGTCTATTGAATAATAGGTGACACCATTCGTCACGCAACTCAAAAAGATGGCGTTACTGGTAAATGTATAAATAACGTCACAGAGACCTTTTTATCTACGTCAATTAGTAGTTCATTTACTGGAAAAAAGATAGCGCCACACACAAAAAAAAAAACTCTGCATTTAACGTTAGTTGACGTTATTATTGTCATTCATGGTACAGAGATCTATCACATCAATT